>VUQH01038461.1:0-17276 GCA_015106775.1 Etroplus canarensis | reverse complement strand
TTTTTTTTTGCTCCCCCTGGCATTTTTCCACTCTTTTTCATTTAAATTCATTGTTTCGTATGTTCATTCCTATAAACAATATATTGTGCATTGTGTATTTTATGTAAAATTTGGGCTACTGAGATAGCAAATTGCTTTTGTACTTTGTTTCAGGTTCACATAAAGTTATTTTAAAAAAACGCTCTGGCTCAGCGTTCCTCCGCCGCCTCGCTTGAAATGCCCAACAGCGCGCAATGCATCTTGGGATAAGGTAGGCCGCGAAGGATCCACCTGAGGATCCTTCAAATTAAGAAAAAGGAAGGACGCGTTTGAAGGAGCCTTCGTCGCTGTGCTATGACGCAATCGGCCTTCAAACGTGGGCTTCAAAGGACTACGTCACAACTGCTCGTTGAAAAAGTTTATTTACTTCCGGTGAACAGTTTAGCTCATTCTGAATGAGAAAGTAGTGGAGATAAAGGTAACCTTGCGTGTTTATTAATCACCTTTACGGATTCACGTTTGTTTTGACTTATTGTCACCCCTCGTAATAACTCAGCTTGTACAACGTTAGGGTTGGATCTGTAGTTTAGGGGATGGTAGCTGCAGGTGCTAATGCTCGCTACTAGTGATAACCGTTAACAGCACAGCTAGCGTGATTAACGCAGTAAAGCCACATGTGCATGAACCGACTGACTTTAATGTACCTGAAATGTTTTATGAGTATAGTTAATGGCGTTGCATCAGAGCTTTTCATGTTAAGTGCGCTCACTGATTTATGTGCGTGTGCTTTAACTCGCTCAAACTGATCTTCGACGGATTTCAGAAGCATTTATCACATCGTTTACTAAAGAAGATTTACAAAGCAAGTTACTGTTGCTGCGGTTCCTGAATGCTTCCACTTCACAATAATATCATTAATATCAATAACAGTTGATCGCGGAATATTTTGGAGGGAGAATCTTTCACAAACTGACTGGTTGCAGTAGCAACGGTTGAACTCTGTAAGCCCTTTAGAATGACTCATTCTTCCACAGATGTTTGTAAAGCAGAGTGCATGGCTAGGTGCTTGATTTAATACACCAGTGGCAATGAGGCTGAGTTAATTCAATAGCTAAGATTTGTGACCCAATGCATATGCGTATAGTGTATATCAAAACAATATGTAAACACACTGAAAGACTGAGTACAGCTTTTCAGTTTACGAATATATATGTTATTTATTCAAATAACCACATTTGAACTGTGTTAGAATCATTTTCATCCAAGTTATCCAAATGGTAATTTATATCATAAGTAAATTAAGGCACGTAAGCTGTCTATTTTTAATGACAACCAGTCATGAATTGTAGACCAAAACAATTAGGTTTAAATTGTTGTATCATAAATGTTTAGTTTATACCACAACCGCAAGTAAAATGAAAATGAATGAATAAAATATAGGGAATATTCAAAAATATTTATCTTATCTGTTTAGCTGTTATATATTCAATGAAAACTGAACCTTATTAGCCTAAAGAAGACAGGATATGTTACAGAATTGTCATATTAGTTTTACCTGGATGTACTGGAAATATAATATGGTGATTTATATTACTTTCAAAAAGGTGAGCAGCAAATATGGAGTCCAGTGAGGAGGGCGCCCACAGTGTCGGGGGCTCAATGGGAGAGGAAAACTACTTCCTTGGATACACATTCACAGATCGCTCTCACTCAAGCCGAGTGGTGAAGAGCATCATGGACCTCTGCCTGGAGGACGGCCTGTTTGCCGATGTGACAATCACCGTAGATGGCAAAGAGTTTCACCTGCACCGGCTGGTGCTCTCGGCTCAGAGCAGCTTCTTCCGTTCCATGTTCACCTCCAACCTCAAAGAGTCCCACAACCGCACTATTGAACTTAAGGATGTCAGTGCCACTGTCTTCCAGCTGCTGATAGACTACATCTACCATGGTACAATTAAACTGAGGGTGGAGGAGCTGCAGGACACCTATGAGATGGCGGACATGTACCAGTTGACTGCTTTATTTGAAGAATGCTCACGCTTCCTCTCCCGAACTGTGGAGGTCAAAAACTGTTTGCAGGTGACTTACTTTTTCTTACAGTTTCTTGTACTTGCTACTTGGCAACGATGATGCAGTATGAGTATTTCTTTCTTTGTCCAGGTGATGTGGCTTGCAGACAGACACAGTGATCAGGAGTTGTATACTGCAGCGAAGCACTGTGCTAAAATCCACCTGGCTCAGCTGCACCAGACTGAAGAATTTCTCAACCTGCCTCTCTGTCTGCTCTTGGACATTATCAAAGGTATAACCGTAGGCTTCACTGTAACCATGTGCCAGAGTAATCAGCTTTTTTATATATTTAAATCAGCAAAAATATTGATAACAGCTATTGAGCCAATCATTATTTTAACCATGGGTATCAGTATTGGCTTCAAGTTTCACATCTGTATGTATATTCTGTGTGTATAATCCATATGTAAAAGAAATAGTATAATCTTTAGGTATTAATATAGGTTCTATTTAATAATCAGCATGTGTACACTGAGTCTGATTAACTCATTTGAAAGAAACTCTTTTGTAGATTTTAATAATTTTAACATGCAATAAAAACTGTTATGGTTCTTTTAACAGAACACACAAACACATACATGCACAACCCCACATTTTTCAGAATTGGTTTTGATCATGCCTTGTGTTTGTATTTAGATGGTGTTCCAAGCTCCCAGAATCCAACAGTGGCTATTGAGTCATGGATAAATCACAACAAGGTTGAGAGAGAGGAGTTTTCTTGTATCCTCCAGGAAAATCTTAAGGTAACATTCTCTCATATGAAGCTGGGAAACATTTTTGAAAAAGCAGCTCTCATTTAATCTTTATTGAACTTGTGTTGCTGATATTTTCTTATCTTGTCTTTCTGCAGGAAATTGGTGAGAATGTCCATATTTACCTGATTGGTAAAGAGGAGACGAGGACTCACTCTCTGGCAGTGTCGCTGCACTGTGATGAGGATGATGCGATCAGTGTGAGTGGCCAAAACAGTTTATGCCATCAGATCACTGCAGCCTGTAAACATGGAGGGGACCTATATGTGGTGGGGGGTTCTATCCCCCGCCGCATGTGGAAGTGCAACATGCACACGATGGACTGGGAGCGCTGTGCTCCACTGCCAAGAGATCGCCTTCATCACACCATGGTCTCTGTCTCCACTGAGGACGCCATCTACTCACTAGGAGGTAAAACGTTGCAGGACACACTCTCTAATGCCGTCATCTACTACACAGTGAAGGACAACATGTGGACAGAGACCAACCAGCTGGACACCGCAGTGTCAGGGGCTGCTGGTGTTAACCTGGGAGGCACCATCTACCTGCTGGGAGGGGAGGAGAATGACATGGACTTTTTTACAAAGCCATCCCGTCTAATTCAGTGCTTCGACACCTCCTCCCAAAAGTGCCAGATCAAACCTTACATGCTGCCATTTGCGGGCTGCATGCATGCAGCAGTCCACATGGACGTGATCTTCATCGTAGCAGAAGGAGACTCACTGGTGTGTTACAATCCTCTGCTGGAGAGCTTCACTCGCCTGCGGTTCCCAGAAGCATGGAGCTGCGTTCCTTCACTGTGGAAGGTGGCCAGTTGTAATGGCTGTATATATGTCTTCAGAGACAAATGTAAGAAAGGAGACGCAAATACGTTAAAGTTTAACCCTGCCACATCTGTGGTCTCTGTAATCAGAGGAATAAAAATCCTCCTCACAAACTGGCAGTTTGTTTTGGCCTAACCTCTCCTCTGGATGTTCACACTGTGGTTAACATACTTGCCACAGAGAATCAGGGAAGACTGCTGGTTGATTTACCAGGACTCACTAATTAGACGTCCTGTGAGGAGACCTGCCCCCTAAATGTATTTACTCAGCTGTGTCACTTATTCCTTTTAGACTTCACCACTAGCTCGGTAACACCAGTTCAGCGATGTGTCGCTTTTATTATAATGTGTCTCATCGTGGGTTTCTTAACTGAGAAGTCATTTTGTAGTGATGCTGTAAACAGTGATGGACTAATCTATTGTTTTCTGTGCACTGCTTGTTTACATGCATGAACAGCTTTAGTGTAAAAATGTTACTAAACACAAAACACAGTTCACTATATTGTGATTGTGTATCATAATGTTGTAGTTCAACTATTGCAAGATGTGTGCTTTTAAAGTGCCCATTTTATACTTTTTTCCACTCTTATAAGCCTGTTTTGGAGCCCTGCTAGAATAAGTTTACATGCTTTAATGTTTGAAAACAGGTTTCTTCTGTTGTACTGAAATTGCTGCTGAACATCTGAAATACTCTATTTTAGCTCCTTGTTTCTTGAAAGCCCTCTCCTGAAAAGCCAACTTTGCTCTGATCGGTCAGTTGAAATGATAAAAGCAAGGCATCATTGGTTACATATGTAACCAGTATAGCCGTCTTAAGAGCTTTTAATTGCAAACCAAAAACTTAAGCTGCCACTCCCAAATTCCTCTGAATGATCCGTTTACCAGTAAATGTAGATTAAATTTTAGCCCCAGCTTATGTGAATGGTGATTTTGTCACATAATGTTGCTGCTATTATCTTAAGATTATAGTAGTCAAGAGCAGCCGGCTGGAGAAGAAGGAGATATATGGTAAATTGTAAATGGACTTTCACTTATATAACGCTTTTCTACTCTAGCTGAGCACTCAGAGTGCTTTTTACTACAAGCCTTAATCACCTATTACACACCTTCATACAGTGCTTTATTTTATGCCTTTAAGCGCATTTAACTATAACACACACATTCACACTACGATGGATGCATCAGGAGCAATTTGAAGTTCATTGTCTTGCCCAAGGACGCTTCAGCATGTAGACTGGAGAAGCCAGGGATCAAGCTGCCGACCTATACCTCCTGAGCCACAGCTGCCCCATATACTTTATTAATCCAGAAATGACTAGATCTCTTCACACTCTTTTCTTTATAGGTATACACACACACTTTACACACAGTTGAGTGATACACTCATACACTGAAACAGAGGTTGAGAGAGAACAAGGCAGCCTATTACAGGCACCAAGGAGCACAGTGGGGGTTCGGTGCCTTGCTCCGGGGCACTTTGGCAGTGTTGAGGCCTCAACATGGGGGGATGGAGTGGCTCCAGACTTCACAGGGGGCTTCCAACTGCCACAGGATTGAACCATCATCACATCAGCAGCTCTCTGGTTCCTAACCATTCGCTGTCACACTGAGCCGCTGCTACCAGGGGCTTAAAAGGTTTATGCTGGTCTCACTGATCTGTGTTTTATGTTTGTGAGAGCAGCTTTATTTGGACTTTGCTACATTAAAAGGCAGCAAAGGAGGGAATCAGATAAATGCTGTTTTGGCTTAAATATGAAAAGGATGGGACAAAATAGTAATAATGTATCCATCATGACCTCCTCTTGTGCTGCAGTTATTGATACACTGGTCTGTCCATTCAGCCAGCCATCTATGTAGCTATCCATATTTTTAACTAATTCAGAATCAGAATACTTTACTAATCCCAGGGGAAAATTGTAGTCTCTCCCAGCTATCATAGAGTGAGAGGTTGGGCATGCTGGGGTATCGTAGGGCTAACACAAAGAGATGGCCAATCACACTCACATTCACACCTACAGCCAATTTGAAGTCATCAGTTAACCTTACTTGCATGTCTTTGTACTGTGAGAGGAAGCTGGAGTAACCAGAGAAATCCCAGGCGTACACATAGACAACATGTAAACTCCACACAGAAAGGCCCCAGCTGGCTGGCATATTCGAACCGAGGACCTTCTTGCATCGCCATCTTAACTTTGTGGTGGAGCTTATTAAAACGGAAGATTAATAGTCACTCAGAGAGATGATTAATTCAGTTATGACATTAATAAAATTGAATAATAATAGACATGCACTGGCACCATAGTGCTAAAATACATAATTCATTCTTATTGCCTTTCAGGGGTATTTTTTCATCTTCAGTTACACAGATATTGTGAAATATCCTAGAGGATGTATTGTAAAATTACCGCATCGTGATACCACTGTTATTGTTATAGTATTGTAGAGGGAGTGTTATAGTTTTGTAGTGGACTGTGAGGCTGTATATGGGTTTAATTGAAGGAATTCCCTTTACCTTTCTTGAAGACTAAACTACCTATCCAACAGGTATTATATCTGTGTCTTACACGGTGACGTAGATAAGTCACAGAACAAAAGCCTGGGTTACAAACAAGGCATTTCTGGTAGGTAAGCAGCTGTTTTTTTCTGTGGGAGAAAAAACTATTTGCATACCTTTCAAATGCAATAAATGTGACAGACTGAAGGATTGTGGAAACCCAAAAAGCATAATAGAAGCACTTTCAGTCAGTGTGTGGATAGACATGATAACAAAGGATGTTTTCTAACTTTTCAACTTTTCAGAGTTTCTTGTATAAAGATTGTATTTTTTGATGTACACTGTTGTACATGTTCATGTTAACTGTTATCAGAAGTGTCAAATATATGCTGTAGCTATAAGCAGTGAATACTTGTGTTGATATTTATTGCCTTTTGTGTATCAATCCATTACCATTGATGCGTTTATATACTGATGCACTATGCTCCTGTGTAGTTACTGTTTTCCTCAACAAAAACACAGCTTTAACAAAATTTATCTTTGGTACTTTGATACTGATAGCGAATGTTAATGTGGTAAAGATGCCTGTTGAAGGAGAGAAAGTTGTTATACAGAGGCCAAAACTTTGATCCCATTGATGTTTTGAAGGAGGCTATGCAACTGAAACCCAAGCCCAGTAACATGCCAGACTTTGTGAACTATTCTAAGCATCAGTTGCTGACGATGAGATGAGGGGTGGGGGTTTCTGGGGCTACATATGAGCCTCCATAAGATTCGCAATAGGAGTTGACACTACAAGCACCATAAGACAGACACTTCTTTAAAGATTCTAAGTTGCTCATGAAACTGTGTCATAGTTCACAGCCCCACGTGTGAGACTCTGGTTGGATCTTTTGGTGGATGAGTGTTTTTAACTCAACAGAGGTTTGTGATGTCAAAACTAATAGTTCAGTGTTGGTCCTTGAGTAAGGTTTAGTGTAAAGGTAGATCGCTAGGCGCTGTAGTGACCTTGGGACAGTTTGCTGAGGACAGAACATAATTCCTGAAGGGACACATGGTCTAGAGTGACAGGACCATCTGCTGAAGCGCCAGCACTAGTAGGAAGGTGGAGGGGGTTGGACACAGGGGTGCTGAGAATTCCTTTCACTGGGGTGTGGAGGGAGTAGATATTCTGGGATATCACTGCTAGCAGTCTGCCTGGGAAATGTGTTTCTTTGACATGTTTCAAAACAAAATCTGAGAGAGAATTTTGTGACCACTTAATGGTGAAGGGGAATTATTGCGTGGTTAAATGGGGAGGATATTTTCCTGGTGTTCAAGCTCTCCGTAAATCGTTTGATAATAATGTTCTTGGTGTGTCGCCGTGTCACTTTGGTGGATCCAGTTTCCTTTCCATCTCAGCACAGCCGGAGCTGATAGAGCGGGATCTGGTAGGCCTTCTGGCACCAACCTCTCAGAGGATCATCTTCAAGGGATCTTCTTTGGAGTTCTACGGTTCATGGCAAGGATCTACTTTCTTGCTGCTTCACTGAAATTGCATGGCCTAAACGAATGAATATTTTTATGAGGCGCCTTGCACCAGAGATGGGCCAGGACCAAACCAAGCAGCAGATAGAGAAGGGTCTATGGTTGTATCAGTCCAATCAGACAGACCGAGCACTGCATGAATGGACAAAAGTGCTGGAAAAGACCTCAGATCCTGGAGGAAAATTTCGAGTGCTGGGGTGCCTGATTACAGCTCACTCAGAAATGGGAAAATACAAAGAAATGCTCAAGGTAGGCTACCAAAACCACAGCACACACAATAACTTCATCGACCAAATACCATATATAACGAGTGCACACTGAAGCACACTATATGCAAGCATTTCTTTAAAGGCTTCATTTTGGTTAAAGAAGATATCTGAATATTTGCAATTTATACCCGTATAACCGACCATTAAAATCTAAACAGCTTTGCTTTATTTGTTTTACTCATGTTAAGACATTAGTCAGAATGTTCATACTGTGTGATTATACTTTGTGTTATGACACCAGCAGTAGGTGTGTGTGTGTGTGTGTGTGTGTGTGTGGTTGTTGTTCTAGTTATTAAATGTCACTGAATATCTCATAATTTCAAATGTCATCTTGTCTGCTCAGGACTGGCACAGTTTATGCAGTTGTATTATGTTAACATTTGCAGAATGTCTCAGCAATTATTTATTGAGAAGAGGTCAAAGGTCACATTCTTCCACCTACAGCAGTCTTGAGAAGCATGGGTTAATTTGTGGCTTCCACATGATGCAGAGTAAATCAGTGCCCTGCAACCTAAGTATCAGTGTGGGGTGTCTTGTTGACATAATCATCCTTCCTCAAGCAGCACCCACTCTCTCTAACTCAGTTTTAATGAGGACTCTAAAACATAGGGGACTTCTGTCTGAATGTATTTAACAGAATTAAATTACATTTTTATTTTTTATTCATATCTAATTGACGTTAAGCCCTGCAACATTTATCCTCTCACTTTCTCTACAGTATGCCCTTGATCAGATTGACACAGCCAGAGAGATGGAGGACCCAGACTACCTGACAGAGGGCTATCTGAACTTGGCGCGCAGCAATGAAAAGCTGTGTGACTTTCAGAAAACAGTCTCCTACTGTAAGACCTGCTTAAACATGCAGGGTACCACTGTCAGCTTGCAGCTAAATGGCCAGGTATGTCTTAGCATGGGCAACGCCTTCCTGGGTCTCAGTGTCTTCCAGAAGGCCCTGGAGAGCTATGAGAAGGCCCTGCGCTATGCCCACAACAACGATGACAAGATGCTGGAGTGCAGAGTTTGCTGTAGTCTGGGAAACATCTATGTCCAGCTTAAGGTACTCCAAATGCTGCTTTTATTCAGCTGATTTAAATTAGTTGAACTGAGGTGATCCTTAATGCTTCCTGCACATCAGATGTTTGATCTCACTCTTGTCTCAGCATTACTTTTCACTTAATTTCTCTTCAAATGTATTATATGAGATGTCACTGACAAGAAGACTAAATGAGAAATGTTAAAAATGTTAAATACTTGGGTCATTTCAAACTTCTGCGTTGTTGTTTGAGTAAAACATTCACTGGATGCACGTGTGATGACACAATCAACAATGATTTTGCCAGCGTGTTTACAGAGTATGATAACACTGCAGAGCATCTGAAACAACATCATCAATGGTTAGCCTGTGTAGTGCTGGGCATTGTAAAACAAGAGCTGAGTGAGTTGGCTGGCTGGTGGAGTTTTTTATGTAGTACCCTTGACATCTGAGATTTGTAAGTGTAAGCCCCTGGCTTCCCAGGGAGGATTGGTTTCAATGGGATAGTGATGAAGTTCTGTTGGAAGATTGCACTCGTGTCACGTTATTTTGTGCAACAAAAAATATTACATCTTTCAAAGTAATACAGGGACACAGGCTAATGGACACTCAATTTTTTTATTTTTTGAAAAATATTGTTTAAGTTTGACTACTCGTGTAAAGATAATTACAAACCCAAATGCCAATGTTTGTAGTAGCTTAAAGGATGTTGGTATCCGTTCTGGAGACTTTGAAGTACATAGTTATCATCTGCCAACAGGACTATGAGAAAGCCTTGTTCTTCCCCTGCAAAGCAGCTGAGCTTGTCAATGACTATGGCAAAGGTTGGAGCCTCAAGTATCGAGCCATGAGCCAGTACCACATGTCTGTAGCCTACAGGAAACTGGAGCGCCTACCAGACGCCATGGAGTGTTGTGAGGTATTGTTTTATAACACATCATTGCTGTCTTTAGAGACAAACTTACATAACTCAGAGACACCTTTAGTTGATCTGTAGAGACAGTAGATGCTGCACTGCTGACAGGTGCAAGTGGCAGTTGTTCTTTTGTATGAGGCCATAGACCTCGACAAAAATATGCTCACAGAGGCATGGTTCAAAAGTGCTAATGAAGAGGGTAACTTTAGTCTTCACTCTGTTCTAAAATTGTACTGTGGGTGAAAAATAACTTGATGTCATTGCCTTGGAGTGTAGAAGTACTGTAACAAGACAGCAGGATGTGCTTCAGATTAATTACATTGCTCAAACACATTTAGCCAAACAATTTACACATCCAGTCATAGTCAGAATACCAGAGATAACATCTCATCCCACCACTTCTCATATTGGATTTTTTAAAAGATGCATTAAAACCCAATCTGCAAGAAAACAGCCTGAATACATTTGTGTCCTTGTAGTGTAAGAAGATGCAGCTTAGAGTTTAGATTTAGTTCAGTGTGTTGGTGTGATAGGGGTAGGAATATTCTAATGTCTCATTTTTATGCCAAATGTCAAATCTGTCTTATGCTTCAATAGGAATCAATGAAGATCGCGCTGCAGCATGGTGACCGGCCTCTTCAGGCTCTATGCTTACTAAACTTTGCAGACATTCATCGCTGCAGACATGACGTTGATGTAAGTTGCCAATGCTGCATCCACATGAGTGTTAATTGTAAAAATTGATTATTAAGAATACATTTCATCGATTTCCTGTTAAAGCCATTACTCTTATATTTCATCTATTTAGAAAGCATTCCCTCGTTATGAGTCTGCACTAGGTATTATGACTGAAATCGGAAACCGCCTTGGTCAAGCACATGTCTATCTGGGAGTCGCAAAGTGTTGGCTTCTGCAAAAAGAATTTGATAAGGTGTCTAAAATAAAATATAAATCTCTAATCTGAAACAGATCATTTTATTGGTTCTCAAAACAAGTGCTGGTTTGGTAATTATAGCACTCCCCTGTTCATGTTGCAGGCTCTTGACTCTTTACAACGAGCACAGGAACTGGCAGATGCAATGGGAAACAAGGTAACCGAACAGGGCAGGAATTCATTGTTTATTGAGAGCCAATCCATCAGTTAGATTAAATTAGGCATTTCTTATTCTAGATTTTTTTTTTTCATTTAGCATTTTGAACCAAGTTTAAACCGAGTTTTTAGCTGTTGGTTGGATAAAATAAGACATCTGAAGACTTCAAAGAATTTATTGCTAGTTCTGATATTTTTATACAATAAAGAAGATTGCATATGTATTAATGGAAGCACTAAACTCAAGTTATGAATTAAAGACATCATGACTTTTCCCCATATAAAAGTTGTGTACACTGAAGGTTCACTGCCTGAGCGAAGGGATTTACCGGAGCCGGGGGCAGCAGACAGAGCTCAGAGAGCAGGTGGTGAAGTTCCTGCAGTGTGTTGAGGAGCTAGAGCTCTACTGTGGCATGTGTGGAGAGTCCATCGGGGACAGGGACCAAAAGCTGCAGGCCTTACCCTGTTCCCACATCTTCCATCTCAAGTGAGTTTCTATTCAGCTCTCTCCTGTTATTAGTTACATTAAATTTCAGAAGTAACACAAACTTTTGATTGGAATTTGAATTTTCTTCACAACTTTGCCTCCAGATGAATTATTTACTCACACTGGTAAATAGGGTTTTCAGATTGGGTATTTAAATAAATCTAGATGTAATTTACTGTGGGTATTTCTTGGTTTTAACCCTTTTTTGTCCTTTCAGGTGTCTGCAGACAAATGGGACAAAGGGTTGTCCTAAATGTTTTAAGTCCTCCATGAAGCCTGGATTTGTGTGATTGAGAGACTGTGTTTGTGCGTTAAATTTGCAAACACAGCACGGTGCCTCACAGGTTCCTGACTGATCTGAGAGAAGCAGGCGGCCTCAGGATATGCTGAGAAGTAATTCTGCTCTGTGAAGAGGATGCTGAACTGAACCCAGAATGTTCCAGAGTGTGGCGCAGAAGACATGCTCGAGACATTCATCTTATTTAGACATTAGTCTGAAGCTGACAGAGGAGATATAACTGATGAAGGGCTACAGTTCAAGATAAGCTGAAGAGCCTACATCATCTCTGATGTCTGGCCATATGCTGCAGCATTTACACAGGAGATGGACCCTTAAAAGAACATTCATGGCTTAATGCATTTGTTATTTTATACTTTGGAATTGTTTAGTAAAAAGTGTGATGAAACAATATCTCCCCAATCTTAGTCACACGCTTTGTTGTTCAAATTCAGTATCAACTTTTTACAGCACATCAAATTGTTCTTTATTCAGCAGTTGAGCCATATTTATTACTGTATCCATGTACATACTATTCTCGTGTTAATTTGTTTTAAAAGTTTGATTTATTTGACGTGTTATGTAAATTCTGAAACTAACTAAAATCTCTTAACCATTCAAAAACTAGCATGTCTTTACAAAACAGGTACACACAGCTGTTTTCTTTAGTCCTTATTAACAGAGATCAAAGAGCGAGAACAGTACACTCTGTTTTCACAGAAATTCCTTTTGCTTTCATTTCTGGGAATGTTTTACATTCATTCATTCAAATGCCACTGAGCAATAACCCTTCTGGGAAAGGATCTTTGACCAGTCACATGCTTACATACAGTTATTTGGGGCAGACACATTTCTTATATTTTCATTTAAAATCTCTGTGGTCATATTAAGATTATCTACTTGCAAAGACACTGAGTAGGCTGACAAAAACTAAGATATCATATCAGTGAGTGGTTGTATTTTCTATTTACAATGCTGATCAAAAAGATTAGATACACCGTAATATGAATCCATGTAACTGCTTATTGACTTATTTCTTTCTTTATTGTAGTATTTCTTAATTGTAAGAGGATTTTATAATTCATACTCCCTATAATAATGTCTTGGCAGTTCTATGGAAACATTCATATTAATCAAAATCACCATGGTTTATGGTTTTTGACCTCTTTAACTGAAAACTCCTTTTTCTAAATTTCCTCTTGAGATTTTGCCTGCAGTTTTCTTTAAACTGCTCTCTTTAACATTAAAGGGACACACTGATAAGTTCAACTGTATTGTGAGAGGGGAATAAATGTGTGGTTCTGTGTTAACAAAAATAATCCCAACAAATGTTTGTAAGCCTTTTAAAAATACGTTAACAGTACACGCATATTCTAACCTTAAATTTGACTTTGTAGTTCTCTCTCCATACAAAATGTAAGTGTGCTGATAGTGAGAGCAGTGCATTTACAGTACTTGTACTGCACAAGCACTTATATTTCTTATTTTAGAGCACCACTTGGCCTTGCTTCTAAACAGCATCTGGTTCTTATGTGAGCTCTTTGTATTCAAAATAATGTTGATTCACTGTTTACCTGTAGCTCAGTCACTGGAATTCACCGATATTATCTGTAGTTTATTCTTCTTTCTGGGGTGTAAAATCAATGTTACTGACAGTACAGCCGCTCATTTTTAACAATTTTAACTACCTCTGTTTTTGCCTTTGAGGATACATGCAGTAATACCGCAACATTTAAATACATGTAGATTTGTCATCTTTTTCTAGACGTCATGTTGATAATCTTGATTTATTTAATAATGTGTCAGGCATCCAGACATGGACAAGCGGTGTCATGGAGATCCTTATTGGATTTTTCTTTTTGTCTGGGACAAGGCTTAATCCATGTCTGAGAAGCCAGCTGTTAGGGCCTGACTAAAATGCATTGTTAATATATTTATACATTTAGTCAAACCAAGTTAGTGTGTTTTAATATGGAAATATTTAATGATGGTAAATAAAGCACACTGAAAATGACTGCAAGTGTAACTCTTTTGTGATGTTAGTTTGTCTTTTGTGGGTAATTTTTAAACACATAATGAATGTCCCAATCCATTACTGTTATGGTTTGTGGTTTTTGTTCATTGTGGGACTGTGCTTTGTTTCCCAGGATGTGTTGTTTTCCTTTTTTCTGTCCCTTTATGTACCTAGGTTCTAGCTTCTTCTGTGTTTGGTTGCAGTATACTTTCCAGAATGTCTTATGTTGTAGTTTCATTGTTCCATTGTTCTAGTTCCAGCCCATGTTTAATTTATTAGTGCTTTTTGTGTCTGCTCATGTTTCTCTGTGTTCAGCCCCCTTGTCCCTAGTCCCCATGTGTTGGTTCATGTTCCTCTTGAGCCCTTGTATTTATGTTCTTTGTACTGTATCTGTTTCCTGTTGTCATTTTGGGTTTGGGTTTTGCAGTCCTGTTAATTACTTTCTTTTGTTCTCAGTCCCGGATTATTGCATATGTTTAGCCTCAGTCTAGCCCCTGCCAATGTTTAGGTTATTTCGGTTCTCCTTATATTTTCCTTATGTCCCTAGCCCTGTGAAAAGTGTGTTTACTGTCAGGTCTGTGTTTCTTATGGTTAGTCTGTGTCTCTGTTCCTTGCAATGTCAGTGTTTACTTGTGTTAGTTCCCTCAGTGTCATGCTGCTGTGTTCTGTCCTTTGTCAAGTTCAGTGTTGTGCTTATGCAATCAGGTTTCCTGTTTCCTGTTGTACTTTGGTATCAGTCTTGTCCTGTGCATTATGTATAGTTTTGCTTTTTTTGATTGCTGTCACCTGTGTTCCTCTCCCTCCTGTTGCTCATTAGTTGTTAGTCTTTGTCTATTTATACTCTCTCTCCTTAGTTCAGTGTTGTGTTGTTAGTCTTCCTTATGTCCCTACGTCTCTGTATGCCAGTGTGTGTTCCTGTTTCTGCATCCTGCTTGGTACACCATGGACTTTGTTACTTTTGGATTTTATTACCTCTTGAAGAAGTGATCAGTAATAAAGCCTTCTTAAGTTACTGTTTTGGCTTCCTGAAGTCTGCACACTGGGTCCGCTCTCATCACACTGTAACCTATAGCAAAATCAACCAGAAATACTAGTTGACCAACTCTTACTGGAAAATCGTACCGCCTACAGTGTGAAGTGCATAAGAGTTTCCCATAACTTCACTGAAACACTTCAAGATGATGGCAGCAGAGGAATCTGCAGAGGACTTAACCTGTCCTCAATGCACGGACATTTATTGCCTTCCTGTTCTTTTAAAATGTGGCCACAATATTTGCAGAGTTTGTTTATTGAAATTCTGGGAATGGAAAAGAGTTCGAGAATGTCCTGTGTGTGGTACTGAGTCTGACACTGGGAGGCCTCCTATTAACTTGGCACTACACAATGTTGCCAAAGAACACAAAGTGCTAATAATGACCAAGAATCAAGAAAAATGTTTTCAGCACAACGAGAAGCTGAAGATTTTTTGCCACAGGGATGAAGAGCTCATCTGTCTTATTTGCCAACTGTCAAAAGAGCATAAATTGCATAACTGCAGCCCTGTAGAAGAAGCAGCAGAGCAGAAAAAGGTGAGTAAAAATAGTCACTTTGGGGAAATTACAAGGGTGAAGTGATTTATATGCGGACAACAAAACATAAGAAAGTCGATTCTATTATCTGTTATTAAGCTGTTATTTGTAGTTTTATAAATGGACTTTTGTTAGGGCTTTAACAAAGTATTTCCATCATCAGTTATTTGTGATATTTGTTGTATGTTTGTAAAATATAAGTAAATAGTAAAAACGTGGATCACATTTTCTTAGAGGCCAAGCTGACTTCAATAGATATAAAAAGGAAAAACACAGAAAACCAAAATCCAGAACTGATCAGGTATTTGTTTGAACTAAATTTTTAACTTCTTTGGACATTTCAGGCAGAAATTTCAGCCAGCCTGGAGTCCTTGAGGAAAAAACTCGGATTACTTCACAAGACAAAGGAGCAATGGGAAGAGATAAAAACCCATATACAGGTAAAGGCTTTTGTGTGCTTCATATGTTTTCCTCTGCTTCTTCTTAATGCTGACGTTTTAATTTTGCCTCCGGCCCAAAGGCAAAAAATTCCTCAGCATGACAAACATTCTTTCCGTTTACTGTCACAAACAACCAACTTTCTTAACATTACAGACACAGACATGTGAAAATGAGAGAGCAATAAAGGAGGAGTTTAAAAAGCTCCACCAGTTTCTTTGGGAGGAGGAAAAGACTACACTGAACTCACTCAAACTGGAAGAAGAAACCAAGACTAATATCATGCACAAGAAGCTGGAAAACATTAAAGACCAGATCAACACTCTCTCCTCCACCATCGATGATATTGAAATCGCCCTCAACGCAGAGGATTTTTCACTTTTATGGGTACATTTACTGCCATTATTAAGAGACTTTTTATTTCTTTCATTTTCTTAATTCTCTGTTATAGACACAGTCAGAAAATGCTTAATATGTTGTCATATAAAAATTACTTAATGAAAATTCTCGAGGATGGGAGAGCAAAGAGTAAACAGTAAATTAAATATTTAAAAGTCAAACCAAAAAATAAAGGATATTTCAGATATTACACATGGCAAATAAGCATTTCTATCAGATTTCACTGTTAAGTCTGGACAATTGCATGCAGCATGTTACTGTACTGTATTAACAGAAAATACTGTACATAAAAGCTGGACATTGCCACCATGTCATGACCCATTATTTTGTGAAGTCCCCTTTTAAAGCCTCAAATTGTTCATTTTGGGGTAAATCGTGTTCTTTTGGAACTACAAGTGCCACATACATCTACCTGTGAATGGATTCACCTGTCAGTCAAACCAACCACACTCACAATAATGCATAAAGCCTTGAAAAGGGTGTGGCGCTCCCATGCAATTGTTATGAATGGGCCTACTAGCTATAGATACCAAAAGGTTTTTGTTCCAGGCTGTAAAGTGGGCATTTTAACATAAGATTAAATGGGGATTTATTTACTTTTAATGCAAACCTTAGCTGGCAACAGGAGTTTGTGTAATGGCACTTTGGGCACTTTTGCTTATTTTTGTTTGTTTTTTAATTCTGGAGATGTCCTCTTGAGTTTAACTTTAAATAAGTCAAATCTGACCTGAGTAAATTAGGTTTTTTATATATCTCCAAATATTTGACTGCACAGCCTGTGAACATAGGTTCCCACTCATAATAACTATATTAACATGCTGATGGTTAACAGCATTACATTTTACCCTGTTAGATTTGCTTTTTGCTACTTAGTACAAAATACCACATACAGTAGAAGCTAATGGGAATGTCATACTGTTGATCAAAAGCAGTATTGGACACACTGAATTTTTTTTTATCTCATGGTGGCACTACAGAGCCAAAATGTAGGGAAATATGTCGTGAGTGTTCAGCAATGTCCTGGGTCATTAGTGATGATCATCTAAGGTCACACAATATCATTCATTGTTGGGGTCAAAGTGGTGGCTTGCTCTTGCTACTTGTGTGGCTAAAAATTTTACTAAGAGGAGAATAGAATTG
>VUQH01038460.1:0-20211 GCA_015106775.1 Etroplus canarensis | reverse complement strand
GGACAGAGAAAAGGGTGCATCTCCTCTCTGTCCTCAACAACTCCAAGATCTATCTATCTATCTATCTATCTATCTATCTATCTATCTATCTATCTAGGACCACATCATCTGCGAAAAGCAGAGACAAGATCCTGAGAGCACCACACATCACACCCTCCATCTCTTGGCTGTGCTTACAAATTGTCTTCATCAAAATAATGGACAGAATCTGTGACAAAGGGCACAGATTCTTCTTCATGGCACCCAAGAAGACAAATCTTTAAAAGACATGGCAACCATTGTATGTTAACTCAAACCATGATCATTTTAAAATCCTAACCCAGTAGTTTTGAATGCCCAAACTTAACAAAGCTACATGTTTTTATTAATAACACATTTAAAAATAATAAGAATAATGTGTGACAGTCTGTGATGTGTATGATTTGAACTTGAGTCACTGGAGTGGAGTGAGTAGCAAAATGATTTATTCAACCTCCAATCCTTCCAAATACAGACTTGTTTGAAACTGGAAAATACTAATTTAGTGTACATGGACATCAATCACTACATATGACAGCGGACTAATGAAAAGTCATGTTTAGGGACATGAAAATAATACTCGGAAATAGGTCAAAGTTATATTCACTATGTTCTATTATATTCAGTATTCACATATTCACTAACTCCTGTGAGACTGCATTGTGCTGTCATCCAATTTAAAATGAACTTATATATTTTTTAAAGCAATAATTTTAAAGGACAGTTGTGCTTTGGAGCAGAGAGGTGGATATTTCCATGTTTCTCCCAGTATAGCTAATAAAAAATGTTATAGTTTTTTTTTAATAATAACTAACTCCTAATTTGTTATAATAATAAGGTATAATAATCTTTTTGGCCTTTAACTTTTTGTCATAAATGACAAGACCACACTATTGTTCACTTTGTCACTATTGTTATTTCATCAGGTGTTGTGTTTCTCAATCTCATTATTGCTGGAGTCTGTGATGGTGTGTCCTCCCAGCTTTACAGTGTTCAAAGTCTTTCTATCACTGCCAAGTTGAATCTCTTTTGTTCACCAGCTGGGTAGAGATACAAAGGCTTTTATCGGAGTGATAAAGAATTTACAACTCCAATTCCAAAAGGGTTGGGATACTGCGTAAAATATAAATAAAAACACAATGCAATGATTCACAAATCTCATGAACCAATATTTTAGTTACAAAAGAAGATAGAAAACATATCAAATGTTAAAGTGAGACATTTCATAAAATTTACTTGCTTTTCTTGAATTTGATGGCAGCAACATGTCTCAGAAAAGTTGGGACAAGGCCGTGTTTAACACTGTGTAACATCACAACAGTCCATAAATGTCTGGAAACTGAGAAGACCAGCTGCTGGACCTTGGGAATAGAATGTTGTTCCATTCTTGTCTGACATAGGATTCCATTTGCTCAACAGTCCTGGGTCCTGCTTTGTTGTGTTTTGCATTTCATGATGTGCCAAATGTTTGGTGTAAAGTCTGGATTGCAGGTGGCCAGTCCAGGACCCGGGCTCTTCTACTGTGAAGCCACACTGTGGTACCAGCTGCATTATGTGGTTTGGCATTGTCTTGCTGACATATGCAAGGCCTTCCCTGAAAAAAGATGTGGTCCGGAGGGGAGCATATGTTGCTCTGTATATACAGTGGCTTCCAAAAACATTCACCCCCTTCCTATTTTTTTGCATTACAACCTGTTATTGAAATTGATTTTTTACACATTTTACATCACAAATTTTACAGACTATAGTCCAAATTGGTGAAGTGAAATGAAAATAAAGTTTTAAAAAATATCCAGTAAATCAAAAACCGAAAACTGTTGAGCATGTATGCATTTGTCTTCACCTCCTTTGCTGAAGCTCCGAAATAAGATCTGGTGCTGCCAATTACCTTCAGAAGTCACATAATCAGTTAAATAAGGTCCACCTGTGTGCAATCTAAGTATCGCTTGATTTAAGTGTATATACACTTGTTCTGAAAGGCCCCAGAGGCCCCCTAATTAAGAGGAACCACCAAGCAAGTGACACCATGAGGACCAAAGAGTTCTCCAAACAGCTCAGGTACAAAGTTGTGGAGAAATACAAATCATTGTTGGGTTATATAAAAAATAACAAAAACTTTGAAAATCCCATGAAGCGCCATTGAATATACCATCACAAAATAGAAAGAATATGGCAACACAAAAAACCTGCCTAGAGAGGCCTGTCCACCACAACTCACAGGCTGAGAAGGGGGGCCTTAATCAGAGAGGCAACAAAAAGACCAAAGATAACCCCGAAGGAGCTGGAAAGCTACGCATTGAAGACTGGTGTATCTGTCCATAGGACCGCTATAAGCTTTACACACCACAGAGCTGGGTCTCACAAAAGAGTGGCCAGAAAAAAGCCATTTCTTACAGAAAAATAAAACACATTTAGAATTTGCCAAAAGGCATGTGGGAGACAAACATAGAAGAAGGTCCTCTAGTCAGATGAGACTAAACCTGAACTGGAAAACACTATGTCTGGCGCCACCCCCAACACCTCTCATCACCCCAATAAGACCATTTCCACAGTGAAGCATAGTGGCAGCAGCATCATGCCGCAGGGATGTTGGAAATTCATCAGAATTGAAGGAATGATGGATGGTGCAAAAAAGCCCCCAACAAAAACTACAGGGAAATTCTTGAGAGAAACCTGTTCCAGTATTCCAGGGATTTGAGACTGAGATGGAGGTTCACCTTCCAGCAGGACAATGACTAAAAGGGATACTGCTGTACATATGCATGCAAAACTTGTCAGGGTTTTTCATTTAGTAGATCTTTTTTCATTTCATTTCACTTGTTTGGACTATTTTGTGTTCAATTCTTGTACAAAAATGCCAAAAAATGGTGTAATAAAAAAGAACTGAAAAAAATTCCAAGAGGGGTAGATACTTTTTCAAATCACTGTACTTTTCAGCATTAATGTTAACTTAATTAGCTCTGACTTGTTTCTTCAGCTGTTTCTTTTTAATACCACTTACTTTTCCAGCCTTTTGTTGCCCTTGTCCCAACTTTTTGAAGATGTGTTGCTGCCACCAAATTCAAAATGAGCTAGTATTGTTCATGAAATGGTAAAATGTCTCACTTTCAACAATAGACATGTTTTCTGTGTTCTTTTGTAAATAAAATACATTTATGAGATTTGTAAATCATTGCCTTGTGTTTTTTACTGTGTTTATATTTTACCCCCAGCCTTTTTGGAATTGGGGTTGCATGTAATGGGTCATATTTACAGAACAGGCCTATCTAATATACACAGAGGGTGACTCTTCACTCATCCAATCAGATGTCAAATCAGATTAGAAATACAGTAAATCTAAAATTCCCTTTAAAAAATATGTTATCCTCACACATTCAATACAGGAAGAGGAAAAAAAATCTTTCAGTTTTAAGAGCAAGACAGCCGTAGGAGCAGTATGATGTATGCTAATGGTGTGGGTTGCAAGCAGCCCATTTGTACACGATGTTGTCAGCATATGAAAGGAGTTGTACTTCACTTAGAGAGCAACAGGGCATCTATACTGGCCTACATGTAGTTTCCTTCTAACATAACACATGCGTACATTTATTTAGGATGCATATATCAGTGTATTCTCAAACGGCAGTGTTCGTGCCAAACACTTGTGGCTTAATGTTCACCTTTCCCATTTCCTTGTTCATGTCATTCAGTAATGTGAGCACCGTGCCAAAGGTCTTCTTAATTTTTATGGTCTTGAAAACATGATGTTTTTGTGTGTGCATGCATGTGTACTGTAAAGGATATATCCCCACACACTTGTACATGTGTACATCTGTTTCACCTGCGTGCTTTCTTTTGTGATTTCTTTACTCATTCAGTGTGGAGGTGCTGAAAGCGCTCTCTGTGGGCCACATAATGTACAAACCTTTTTTCAATTAGCCGGCCCAGGTTGGGTTCAGTGGTGCATAGACCTACTGTAAATCTGACCGGGGCAACACACCCATGAGGTCCTGCTCCAAAGGGACAGATGGAGAGAGTAAGAAAGGGAGTTCTCCAAAGCTGTGTAGCATTTTGTTGGACGGTTTCCGGGCCTCTCATGCTCCAGGTCAGCGTCTGGCCCCCTGACTGTCCACATCAGTAATCCAGTTAAAAGAATGTCTTATTTTTCGAAATAGAAAAAAAAAAAACCATCAGATGGATTCTGATCTCTGAGGAGATGTTACAACCACACGTTAAGCACTGAACAACCCCACACACATGCAGCCATTATTACATTTTTTTCTCTATGGACAGACTAAACCAGAAGCCAACCTCGTGTCAGCAGAGGGCTTTCTTTGTTTTCAGTAAACAGTGGGTAGTTGATTGTCACCAAATGAAATTCTCTCTATGTTTGTTAGTATTTCCAGCCACCGTTATTTGAGCACACTGTGGCTTCGTGTTCCAGTGAAACCATGACCCTATTTTGTTGGTAATATGTTGTGAGACCATGTAATTATTTCCTATTTCCCTTTCTTTAATTCTATCAAAGTGTTTCTTTGATTTAGAAATTTAAACCAAAACTTTATTCCACAGAAACAAAGGACAGTGTAACATGATCACCGAAAACAATCTGTTTTCCTAATACCACATTTTTTATGGGATACACACACCATGGAGACATTTTCAGTGGACGTAAAAGCCAATGGAGCTGAGTGAATGAGACCTGGATGTCCGCGGAGATGTGCTTTGGAAGGCAAAAGCATGACTTTAACTGTGAGGGGGCATCCAAAATTCAAAATTTTTCTCTTCCTCTTTTCTTCTGTTTCCCTGTCTCTGTTTCTATCTGCTTCTTGGCAGATGGGAATGAGTGCAAATAGATGATGCTGTGAGAAAAATTAGGACATGCAGTGGCCAAGATAAAAGTGATGACACCTTCTTTCGAGCAGTCCAGTTATCTGGCATGAAGAACCAGGTCATGGCTTTGTCCACATGACAGTGGATCCAATTTTTTTCTTAAGCAGCAAAGAATCTCACCACAGATCAGTATTTTATATAAAGGATGACCTCTTTCATATGAGTATTTTTTATCTTGTAAGTAGCAGTATATGAAGGTTCTCACTTTAATATAGAGTGTTTTCTTCAAGCACTAAAATTTATTTTTTAAAACAATTTCTTCTTTCTGTTTTGGAGGATGTATGCCATATCTCCCAAATGCAGCATGTCACAACTCCCCGCTGCCCTGAGCCACCTCATACAGTTCTTGAATGGTTCTCTCTGTCAGGTTCTGTACTGACTTTACATAGGTAATGTGTGGTTTACCTCTCCTATTATGTAGCATACTGATGAATTATGGTGTCTGGAGGTTTTCTAAGCCAATAGCCACAACTACAAAGCTATCTGGAGATGAGTATACTGTATATGCAGGCGGTGTCTGTCAGACTCTTTTCAGTGCTACCTCATTAGTTACTTGGCCTGCTGGCTTGATACCCAGCACGATAGGATAATGGCTGGTAGCAAAAAAGTGCAGCTGTGTCTTTATGCACAGATTCAAAGTCCAAGTTTCTGCACTGCACAAGCAAATAGACAAGATTAAAGCATAAGAGAGTCATAACTTCACCTGGGTGGAGATATGGTTGGATTGCCATGATGTTAGGTACCAAAAATTATTCCAGGTGATGCCACGGTATTCTATTTAAAATCCGAAAGATGGCACATGGTTACTTGGTGTGTGGTTGACGTACATGACTTTAGTCTTTGGCCTGTTGACCAATCCAGCAGGAGCTGCAGCATTTTCTCGATTGCTGAGATGCTGTGAGGTAATTTTGTGCAAAAGTTCAACAGAACACTTTCATCTGTGAAATCTAGGTCCAGTCGAGCAATTTTCAGGTCTTCAGCGTGTGTTTGCGAGACGTGCTGGAGCAGTTTGCTTCAAGAGGCATAACAATGAATAAAAATGACAATAGCATTTCACCCTGTAAGACCCCTGTGTTGGTGGCTTGCTCATCTGACCATCTAAGGTGACTCTGCTTTGACAGTTCGTGTGTGGCATCAGTCGTGGCATCATTAGTCTTCTTGCATACACCGTAGTGATGGAGAATTTTCCACATCACTTCTCTGCTGATGGAATCAAACACCTCGCTGTCCACAAACACTACTATTAGTGGCAGCTGCCGTAAGTGATATGATTCAAGTGTTCTCCTTAGTACATCCATCTGTTCAAGGTGACGTTTACCTTTACTGAAACCAGCTTGAAATGGGTGCAGAAGCTGTTGACAGGTTCATATATGTAGTTAAGCATTATCATGTTGTACAACTTTCCTGCCACAAACATAAGCAAGGTTCCTCAAAAGTTCATCATCTTCTTGTAGGTGCACTTTGGTATTTGGATAATAACTTTCTTATATGTAATACTTTCAAATATGTAAAACCAGCAAGAGCTGAATCTATATTAGTGGAATGTGCAGTTGAGTCTAAAGAGTCTACAGCAGATACAACTCTCAAAACTAGGAACACTAAGCAGACATATCAAATCTCAGGTCTTGTTTGTAGTAATGGAAACCTAGATTTGATTGAACAACACTAAAGTTAATTCAAGCACCTGAGGCCCAGGGCACCAGCACGTCTGATGACAACACCTCTACCATGAATGGTTGATTTGCAAGGGCGAACCTGGCAGCTGGAGCTCAAAGAGTGGACTGTTCAGAGACATAACCCCCATTCACACCCAGCTCTGGTGCGGCATGGTCTGGAACAACTTTACAACCTGTGGAGGGGGAAACTTAAAAAAACCCATCCTGCCACTGCTAAGCCTCCAAAAAAATGTCACTGATTTGCACACCATACACATGTCAGATGTTGGCTCACCAACATCTGACATGTGCTGGGAGGAAAGTGGGACCACAGTGGTGGTGGGATATTTATGACATCATGACATCATCAGGCCAGGTGATGGAGTGCTGTGTCAGACTTTGTTTGGTTTTCCAGCACTAACTGTATTAGCAATAACACCAACTCTGGGAAAACATGTCAGTGGAGGATATAACTGAGATTGGCACCTAATGGTGAAGACTGGGAAAAACAAAGAATAATAATTCAGGGGGTGAATGCATTTGGAAGAAATCTGGGGTTGAACATAGCTGTAATTATTCAGTAACAAGTTGCTGTCAATCTCACTTCCCCTCATCTTTTTCTCACCTCAATGACCCCTGACCTACCCCCACTGGCCACAGTACTAACACAACACTCCTTGTGATACTTGAGGCTCTGAACACCTTCATACATACATTTTGTGTAGAGGGCCAATGCACCCCGGTGCTACAATTGCTTAAATATATGGTGTGTAGAATTTTGTAGTATCTGCTGGTTAAGTTGTAGATTGCAGCCTCTTGAATACATGTAGGAACAAGAAACACTTAAGCCCCTCTTCTAGAGCCAGTGTTTGGTTTGTCCATTCTGGCCAACTTCAGAGTCATGAAAAGCCAGCAAATCTCCATATTTCATTTTCATGTAATTAAGCACTATGGGAACATACTTACAGATATTATATATTCTGCCATTATCAGATGCAATCAAAAAGTTCTGCAACTCACGCAGGTGAAGTTCTGAAGACCTTACCCGACTTACTGGGCACTATCTCCTTTAAATTTGTCTCCTTGCACACCTCTGAATCTCTTTGAGTGCAAGTTTTAGATCACTCTGTGGATGTCCTGTTCTACCCACTGCCAAGCGTCTGATTGCAGTGTGTGGTATACTTCCTCCTCTGTGTCAAACTGTTGACCCTTTACCTGGAATTTCAATTTGGGAAAGTGGACACAGTCATAGGGAGCCAAATCTGGTGAGCAGGGCAGATGGTAAGCAAATATTTTGCTGGTCTGGCCAAAAAAATCCTACCTGTTCAGTGTAATATGAGCATGTGGACAATGGGATGCACTGAACGTCCTCACTCAGATGCCTCAGGAGTTGACAGCAGAACACCACCTTGACAATCTTACCTTGGGGTGAATTCATGTAATGCTAGACTGTGTTAAAAAGGAAGCTGGGGAGTGGTTATGCCTTTGACCTGAAGCACTGTCTTTAGGTTTGGACAGTGTGGACTCTTCCACTGAAGACTCCTGTTTGGTATCTGTGGTGTAGCTGGATCCCCAGCTTGCATAAGCACTAATGATCTTCAACATGAAAGCTGGTTCAGTTAGACACAGAAGGTTTAGTTCCATGGTGAAACTGCAAATGCTTGTGAGCATGATTTAATGGAGCAGTTTAAAAATTAGCAGCAGAGCTTGAAGTGATTGGAGGTGTGCAAAAACATGACCTGAAAGGGGGGAATGACCTTTGTTTGTATGGGTGGAGACATGGAACATTTGATTGCATCTCATTTGGTGCAATAAATCCTGACCAGTGGACACTTAAAGAACTAACTGTATTGGTGGTGTGGGATGCATTTAAATGTTTTAATGTTTCAATTTACTTGTTTAAAGAGTATAAGACTGGTGACACAATGAGTGATATATGGATTTGTGAAGCAGTTGTCAAAATGTAACAAGCTGATTAGAGAGTGAACAAGCATATGTGATAGTTATTGCTGCAGTGATGAAAATAGCAGCATTACTGTAGTTAGTAGTTAGTGGTGCAAGGTGTGGACGCAGCAAGGAAGGAATGACAGGCACAGTGGAGGGTTCCATGAAATGTGAGTCAATCATTAGCACCTTTTTATAGACTTGTGTACCTCATTTAAAAAGGTACACTGTACCTAAAAATAGAAGCAATAAGTAACATGCTTGGAAAACTCCATCTGACATTTCCATTTTCACATTTCGGGCCCTAATGGATGTGTGTGATGTGGTCAAAACCAAAATGACGTGGTGATGTGTACAGAGTCACATCACACCACATATGGATGCACCCTCACTACTGGCGTTCTAAAGGAATTACTTTAATTTAAAAGTTGAAAGACCCTCCACTCTTCTCCATCTATGGGTATGTGCATGTAGGGAATCACTGAAGATTGATTAATTCACATTTACTTCATCTGATGTATGTCTTACTTAGCTTGCATTCATAAAATTTCTATATACCACTGGACAGAAACCCAGTGCTGGAAAAGCTGCAGGGTAAAAGTGTTTCCTGAGCTGGGAGGAGTGTTCATGCCTGTAGGAAAAGGAAATAGGATGCACTTGTGTGACCTGTCTACCGGGCATAGGAAATGTAAGTCATCATGTAGAGCCAACTTAGGTCAGTGTGTCTTTGTCTGATTTACGTCAGTCGCCCCGATCATCGGTGCTTGTTGAATTTTGATTCCATTCACAGGTTAAATATACTATAGGGCATCATGACTACAAGTTAGATTGCATCGAAGCTAAGTGCACCTTCAGCTGCTCCCTTGTATTCTCCCCAAGGGTTTGCCACAGTGGATGAAGAAATTAAAAAAAATTGTAACTTTGTATATGTTTTCAATTGCAACTTAACCAAAGGCCAAGATTCTGTTCTATGCAATTCAGAGTTATTAATATGGCACAAATTCACAACAAGAGTCAACTCAAGGAACTTTTATTGAAAGGTAAAGACCTTACAACATTAGTTAGAAAACCCCAACAATCAGACAGTCCTCTGTGATAGGCACTTGGCAATGGTGGGAAGGAAGAATTCCTTTTTCACGGAAAGAGGCTCATGGAGAAGCAGCCATCTGCCACAACCTGGAGGGTGAGGGAAAAGAGAAGAGATAAAAGGAGAGCATACAGACACAAGGACAACCACAGACTACAGGAGCGAAAAAAATTCAGATGTTAAAAACATGTAGTCATGAAAACAAAATGGAAACTTTAAAGTTTAATCTTAAAAGTAGTGACTCCAAACTCCAACCCCGAAGTGGGAACTGGTTCCGCAGGAGAAAGATGTGATAGCTCAAGGCTCTGCTTTTCATTTTACATTTGGAAACTCTAGGAACCACAAGTAAGCCCACACTATGAGAGTAGAATCCCACTGTGGGAATAATATGATACTATAATCAGAAGATACGATCACAACAACTCAGACCTTATAAAGACCATCAAGGATGACATTATCACATATGAGCCATATTTGTTGGTTTTGGAAAGTAGGTTTTATATGTTTAGCAATTCAGCAATTAGTCCCTGATAAGTGTAATTACAGTCCAATTTTGCGACCTAATTGGCTTCTCTTTGTCAGCTTTGATGGGAATATATCCTTTGCAGTAATACGTTCAAAAGTAACTATGAAGTCAGTGGTGCAAGATAATGGGTGTCTGTCATCCTTCTGGATGAATGAAGGCAGACAAAGCTGTAATGCAGAAGGGGGAAAGCACCGTCACCCCTTCATCCATGACCTGAATCACTGAGGTGAAACTGGGGAGAACATCTAATGCTTTAGAAGATTTTGGGATAGGTAGCATCCAAAGCTATAGTTCAGCTTGTTCAAGTTTTATAAATGTTTTTTGGGGATTTATAACACCTGAACATGCTCTGCACCGATACTGACCTTGCCTTTAGCAAATAAGATGACATTTACCCATCGCAGTGACTGATGTTTAACTGTTGCACCACATCAGTTTTGCACTAAAGGCTTTTCAGGGAAAACTTTAGGACAACTTGATAATAATAAAAAAAGAAATGACCCAGCCTTGAAGTATAAAATGAATTGCATAATTTTAATTTTAATTAACTCTGAGATAGCAAGCTTCTAATTTTGACAATATTGCACAGATAAAAGAAGACAGTTGGAAAGATTTATTTAATGTGCAGCTTAAAGGATATATCTGGATCAAAAATGACACCAAGGTTTCTCACAGTAGTACCAGAACCCATGGTAATGTCATCAAGCGCGTGTATCTGGTTTGTTGCTGCAGTTTTGAGATTTTTAGGATCAAACACAATCATTTTGGGCGACATTGTGGCGTGGTGGTTAGCACTGTCACCTCATTGCAAAGAAGTCCTGGGTTCAAATCCACTGGTCAGTGGAGCCCTTCTGTGTGCATGTTCTCTTTGTGCCTGTGTGGATTCTCTCTGGGCACTCCAGTCTCTTCCCACAATCCAAACACATGCAGGGTTAGGTTAACTTTTGTTTTTAAATAGGCAATAGGTATGAATGAATGTACTCTTCTTTTCTCCATATAATATCTGGGATAGGCTCCAACAACCCTGTGCAGAAGAAAATGGACGGATAAGGTAACTTCAGTCTTGTCTGAATTGAGAAACACAAAAGTTCAGGTCATCCAGAACTCTATATCTTTAAGACATGGTACCAATAACTGTTATGTGTGCAGTGTTTTCACTGTGTGGGGAAGCATGTGTGATATGAAAAGTATGCTTCAGTTAGTTGTGCTTCCAGCTTTTGCTCTGTTTCCCACCCTTTTTTTGCTACACCTGTTTTCAATTAGTCATTAGTCTCCTTTGTATATATACCTCTTGTATTGTCTTCTTGCAGTCAAGCTTTCCAGTGATCCTATTGTCTTTTTGCTATTTTTTCCCCTTACGTTTTTAGTAATCTTCTTGTGACCTCTTTCTTAGACTTTGCCTTTTCCTGTTCCTCATTTGGATGTTTTGCCTCACTGTCTGATTCCCTGTGTATGACCTCTGCCTGCTTCTGGATTAAAGATTTGGAATTTGGAATTTTTTCTTGCCTCCTGGAGTCCTGCATTTTGACCCTCCTCTTGTGGAAATTCTCCGTCACTCTACAGCCCGTCACAGGTCTAACACATAGAGATTTTCACATTCACATTCCTATGATTTACACAGTCGCCTTACAAGCAAAAGGTCCCTAGTTTGATTGGGGTGTGGGGACACATGCCCCTCTCAAAATGAAGCGTTGTGTCGGGAAAAGCATCCGGTGTAAAACATCTGCCAAATTGCAGATGTGGATTGATCTGTTTTTTGTGACCCCTTGGGGAGAATACAGGGGAGGTTCTAAAATTCAAATTACAAGCATTTCTTTGGATCAAACATGCCTTCATCCATTCCCTTCAATCCCAATGATGTATTCTAGTATCTGTACCAAAATACAGTGATCAGGTGTAGAATACTGCACTTACATCTAGCAGTAGAAGCACAGAGATGAGTCTATTGTCTGAGACTATAACAAGATCACAAGGAAATTTTGCTAAAGTGAGCAATCTTGTCAGACTGGTGCAGATTCCACCCTTCTAATTCTAGCAATAGGAATTTTATTAAAAAGAAAACTATTTAAAAATGTTGCTTGCTTGCAATGCATGATATCTTGTAAGGAAGTTCTGTTTTCAGTCCTACACCAACCTCTCTTGACTGACGTCTGACAGCGAATTTGCCACTGCAGAGCTCTCCAACGCCAGCAAAACTGGCAACACGTTAGTCATTTGGGGCTTTCACTGTGTTTGTAGTCACACTACCCTTACTACCCTACTAACTTGTGTTTGAAAAAGGTGGCTGTTTGAGTATTTATGAGTAATATACCATTTATTATCATGAATATCATCTGTCAGCTGAGCTAGCAATTAAGGCTTGGCTAGCTGCTTTAGGCTTATGTAGTCTGCAATGAGTAAAACTGCCTTTTATCCATTAAGTTTCCTGAGTGTAAACCATTGATTAATTTTCCTTTCTTTAGTGCTCTCCTTTATTCTCATCTTTTACATGCTCAGCTTCTCTGCATCATTTTCTCTTTGTGGTTTTGTGGTTGCAATGTGATAATTCCAATTTACCTTCACAGCATAAATCTTTTTTTTTTTGCTGATTTTAGAGATTGTTTAGCACTGCATAGCACGCCCAGCCCAAACACACTCCTCTTCATAAACCTCTTGATCCTATTTCCCACACTATTATGCTTGCATATTTCAATCGGCATGGAGCACAAGCGAGGGGTGGAGGAGGAAGGCTGAGAGGGAGGGGCCAGAAGGGAGGAATGAAAAACACAAGGAGGTCAGCGAGAGAGACATTTCTTTCTTTCACACCATGTGTTACTGTAAGATATTCATTTCCTCTGCGATTCCTCTCCCTCTCTCCCTCCGGCCCTTTGTTTTTCTTCTCCATCACTGTCAGTGTGCACTGGCTGAGGTAGTCCAGGTCGCGCTGAGTCCACTGGATCCTGTCTCTATCTTGGATCCGACCTTCCAAATTGGTTTCCCAAATTGATCCGTGCGGAGTGCAGCTGTGGTAACTCGATCGCTTTCTGTTCTGACCCGCCAAAGTCCATTAAAATGAGCATGTTGGACTTCTGAGCCTGACTTTGTGATTGAACTGAAAGAATAATTTTTATTTATCAATTTGGATCTAGATAAAGATCTGTTGACTTCATGTTTGATTTAAAGTCAGACTTGGATTGACTGTGAAGCAGCTGGAGCAAGACCTGCTTATGCATTTGATTTGCAAGCCAGCAGCATGTTATTAATTTATTAAATACACTAATTAGCTGATTCTTTAACAATGGAGGAATATCTCTCTCCATTAAAATGAGATGACACTTCCCTCTCTTACTCATCCTATCCCACTGCTCCTTTAGAAAGCCTGCAGTAGTTAAGAGTGCAGTATGTCTCTGAGCTATGACATTCTCAACATAAAATCATAAAAAAATAACTGTGGTTGTACTTCAAAATGCAAAGCATTCTTTTACGCAGAGGCTGAATATATGTCATTCCATGCGGAGGGGAGAGTTTCTGAGGCCAACGTTGTCAAATGCTTTGTTGTCATTGTTCGGGTCACATGATAGTTCCTCATTAAATGGTGTATGATGATTTAAGTTTTAATGTGCTGTTGCTTCTTTATGACCCTTCAAAATAAGGTGCTGTGATGTAGAGAACAGACCTCTGTTCTCTACATCCTCACAAACTTCTCAGTGATCATTTATGGTTACAGTATTTTTGTGTGGTTGGTGAGGTTCATATCAGAGCACTGTTTCTAACTTGAACAGTCTCAGTCAAATATTAGATAAAATGAGTTTAGAAGCTGGCTTTTCTGCCCTAGATGTTTGGGGTTTTTCTACATTCATTCTAAAATAGGTCCTTATTTAGCAAACACATATTATGGTGTGTGTGACTGGACACACTGCTCCACACAGGAGCAACTGTCCAGTCTCAGCATAGGAACAGCAACTAAACACAGCAGGCCAGTTGTCAGCGTACCAAAGTAGTATGGTTGGGTCTCTAAGAGAGCTAAAGATTTTGAAAGATATGCCTTTTCAGACACAAGAGCAAATGGGTTAAGCATGGGCTGAATGGTGTATTCATCTGCTGTAATATAATAACCTAATTAGAGTTAATTGATTTCCCACCTTAGTTTCTTAATTTGGTTATAGGTTACACAAACATAGCATGAACCACACAACAGTTGTGTAGTATTGCCCCACTGAAAAAGCATAAATAAGTGTGATGAATAACTACAGAAGCATAAACCTGATGAAGATATGGGGAACATTTGTTGAAGCTAGGTTAAGTAAGTGAGTGTTGAGACAGACTACTACAGATCCAAGGAGGTCAGAAGGAGTTGCACTGTGTGGATCTAGAGAAAGCATATGATCGAGTGCTTAGAGGGGAACTGTGGTATTGTATAAGGAAGTCAGGAATGATAGAGAAGCGTGTGAGGGTGGTGCAGGACATGTATGAGACAGTGAGGCAGTGGTGTGTGTGTTAGGACTGACAGCTGGGTTTGAGGTGGGGTGGGATCACACCAGGGTTTGGCCCTTCTTGTTTGCGGTGGTGATGGACATGTGTGTGAATAAGAGGGAGGCAGGAGGAAAAGAGGAAGGCAACAGAGAAAGTTCATAGATGTAATGAAGGAGGACATGCTGAGGGTTGGTGTGAAAGAAGAGGATTCAAGGGATAGGGTTAGATGGAGGCAGATGATTGTGCTGGCGACCTCTGAAGTGAGCAGCTGAAAGAAGACTCTAAACTGCCATAGAAACTGTTACCTGAGGTTGCTGATATGGATATGGATTAGTCACGTTAAGTTGTGCATCTTAAAGAAGTTAAAGGGGACCCAGTATACTTTTTTCTAATTTTTTGTCATATACTTCAAAGACTGTTTCAATGGTGGATGCTCATATTAAACATGGCCAAAGTTTCAGCTTTTAAGGACAGCACATGTACAGTAGTGTGTATGAGCCAAAAGCTCAGGTTTCAGACTTGTCTGAACTGTTGGAACTTTTTCATTCTTTTCTACTCTTGGCTCTGTATGATGTCAGTGAAGGCAGAAATGCTCAATATGGCTATCTCAGTCACACAGCTCTGGATGTGAGCAGAGTAGTTCCATCCACTTGCTGTTCAAATTGTCAATTTACAACCAAAAAACAAAGTTGACCTTAACGGAACAGGAGCCAAAATGGCTTGTTTTAGATAGCGGTTGAACTAATGGGCTGCACCAAGATCCATTATAAGCTAGACAAGGGTTATTTCTAACTATTACTCTTACAATGCTAGTAGTCCAAGAATGAAAACATGGATGTGGAAATCATAAGTTATCCTGCCGCCTTAAAATGAGAGTTAAGCTTAGTTAAATGATTAAAAGAATGTCAGCATTCACTGAAGTCATTATTTTATGCCAAATTAAGTTTAAAAATGTTAAATTAGGCTGAAGATCCAAACTAAACTAAACACTTAACTTATAACAAGCCTAAAATTGGTAAGACTTTCACACAACACAAGTTTTACATTATAATGCTCCCTTGTATTCTCCCCAAGGGGTTGCCACAGTGGATTTATCCACATCAGTAATTTGGCAGAGGTTTTACACCCTGTGCCCTTCCTGACACAACCCTCCATAGTGAAAGGGACTTGTGTCCCCACCTTGAATTGACCCAGGGATCTTCTGTTTGTGAGGTGACCATTACACTATAGGGACATTATAAGTTTTACAGTATGTTGAACCATATTATACATTATTATATTTATATTTACAGCTGGAAATGACTAAATTAGTCCAATAAATCCCTGTGTGCTGTTTTATAATCTAATATTCCCTTCTCATAGTTGCAATCAACTGTATATTCCTCACATTTTTAAAGTTTGCAGAAAATATAAAAAGTCAGCAGGAGCTTTTAAACAGTGCCTAATGCTAGTGTTAGTAGTAAGATTATGTTTACTGTATGTGTTGTGAGCAGCACACCATTAATCAAAATGGAGAATTTGTGGTCACATACGGTGAACATAGTGTTGTGTGTTTTGAGGATGTCACTACAGTATGGCTGGGATAATATTTACCCAGGTGCTGAATGTGGGTTGGGAGACGTTTACAGAGCTGAGCACTTTATGGCATCCGCATCCCTCCTCAGCAAGCCCTCTTTGGGAGCTGAGCTGTAACGCAGAGGGCAGTCTGCACAGTGTCCCAGAAAGAGAGAGAAAAAGGGAGAAAGGGGAATATGGAGTAAAAAGGAAAGAGCAGCACGTAATGATGGAGAGAGCAGAAAGAGTATACACCAGACACGACAGAGACAAATAACAGTGGGTCTGACAGTTGTAGTTAAATCCAATACTCCACAATGGTTAAAGTGGGTTCTTTACCCATGCTTTTCTCAAACAATTTGTTAGGGAGATAATCACATTTTGGATTGAAATTACTCAATGCTGCAGTGAAGTAGAACTAAAGAGCTCTGCTAAATTCCTGCCTTTGGAATTTAGATTCCTGTGTTTTGAACATATGCTTTATATACGAACCTGGACAGGGCCAACGCACTGCTTTATTTTCTTAACCAGACACCCACTGGCAAGTATCATAACTGTGGTCAAAAACAGGGAGAGGCTTTAGCAGTGTACAGAGCCCACCCCACCAACCAACGTCCACCCACGGTGCCTCGCCCCATGTGTTCAGCTCACTCGTATGTGTCTGTAAAAGTGAGAGGAGCTGAGGCATTCAGGAAGGAGAATAGTAGAATTTGGGCCCTACCAGAGGGCCACCTCGGCGGCTAGGGTTACCTCCACTCATTCTTCCCTCCCTTTTTTCCACATGAACAGGAAAACCCTGGCGCTCCCTCCCTCTGAGAAGTGGTGTGTAACTCTATGTATCTATGAGAAAGAGATGGGCCAGCTTGGATCAGCTTGGCCTTGGAACAACCACATGCTAGGGTGTACTCAGCCTTCAACATGCTCCCTGCTGAGAAACGCATATCAGGGAAGTTGTTGGCTCCCCTCATAAAATCAGCACCACACTTTCATCTTCATCACAACTTTCTTTGTTTCTCTTTATTTCTCCAATTTTTTTTTTTTTTTTGCTTTTCTGTTTTTCTTTTGTATCCCCAAGTTTAGCATGCTTTCTTCACTTTCTGAAACGTGCAAACATGTCAGTGGTAATTCATGTTGATAGCAGCCCTTTGACCAAATATTTCCACTGTAACTTTAACCGAGAAATCAGTGGTAAATCCTTTTAATCGAGCTGTTTGCTGAGGTGGCTACATAGTCCTGCTTTCCTTGGCTAGTTGGCAGCTACTTGTTTAAATATACGCCCATTTTATGTTTAGAGTGGAGTTTTGGATTTAACTCCTCAGCCCGCCAGTCATTGCACCTGATGGGAACAAATAGAATGAATCTGCTTAAGCTGTCAGAATTAGTGCTGGCTGCAAGTGCAACGTGCGTGGGTGATGTGGATGTAGATTAGTGAACATTGTCCATATAATGTGCGGGTCATTTGGATGCACAGCGATCAAGCAGTCACACTGGGTGTGAATTTTCACAGTGTCTGCTGGGAGAAGTGTGGACTTCCCACCAGTTTTAGGTATGCTAGAGTTTGGACAACTAAAGCTGCATCATGATCAAGATTAAAGATATTTAAAGTTGTTTAAAGATGAAAAGCTTTGGGGTGGGAAGAAAGTCCTGATTTTTTTCAGTCATAATCATTATTTGAATGGACTGAGGAGGTCACTTGTCAGTTAAATGTAAGCATACAGTACACATACCTCACACATACCTCCTTTTTGCCTCTTTACACATCTGAGACCAATTACAGATTATATACCCAGAAACAGCCTTACTTAGCCCTGTGACTGATGTCTTTGGGATTTCAGGGAGTCAGAACTGTACCACTCGATAGTGCATGAGCACACACTGATACAAGGACAGTAATCCCAGTAATTAGAGCTTATAGATGTTCCACACGGTGTACATGTATAAATCATGACCTGTTCATCTATTTCTTTAAATACACACACACACATGCACACACACCGTGGAGTCTGTTCTCATCTGCAGCCTGTCCCAGTCCACAGATGTTCCCTCTCAGGGTGATCTCCAGGATTTGGGTTGTGTTTTGAAGCACCGGGCCAATGACGCGCTGCAAAGCCCTGGAGATTTTAGTGGCGGGCCCTAAAAGAGAATTTGCCCTACCTGCTGAACTCCCTGGAGAAACTGAGCTGATGCTAATCATGGCATGGTATCCAAAGGGGTGCAAATAAAAGTGTCTGTGTATTAGCGTATATAGGCGTGCGAGCAGCATTAATTTTCCACCTTTTGCTACGCGTAGCACATGTATAGCACAGCAGTCATGTGAGCTTCCATTCTTGAAGTCTGCAGACTTACAACATATTGGCAACTTTCCTCTAATACATGTGTTTTCTATTTTCTAATTGGAGAGACTCTACTTTTATCCTCTTTACATCTCTTCCCCCTCCCCCCATAATAGTTGATATATTTTGTAGATTCTGCTTTTCAAATGTAAACACCAGTATGGGATGTTCCCAATCAAAACCTGAAAAGCCATTCATATACAAATCTGATCCGAATTGTTTGTTTTGGTCTGTGGCACACTTTGAACTTCTATTTTAAATTGAAATGTTTTATGATCTTTTCCTGACCAGTGGGCTTTTCCTTTCTTATACACAGGAGTAGTAAAATTTCAGTTTCAGTGGTATTCCTCGTGCTTGCCTTGAGGGTCATGGGTGAAAACATTTAGCGAGACAAAATTTGCACCATATTACCATTTTGTTCTTTCTGACATCATGTCTACACATCCAAACTGTTTTGCTTGGATAGATCCCATGCATAAAAAGAGTAGAATGATAAGAAAAACCAAAACAAAACCATAAATCAAGTCCAGACTCAACACACAGTCACTAAAATTAGGTCCTAAAGGAAAACCTGCGAACGATTTTACAATTTATTGGAACACAGATTCTTATCAATTTGTGCCTACTATTAAGTCATTCATAGCTTTTGCCCAGTGGGTGCAGTATGGCACAACCAGGCCTACTTTTCCAATAACAAGCGTCTTGAGCCCTAATAACATGCGGTAGTACTTACAGTAGAGCCAGATTGTAGTTTATCAGAACTGGTGCATGACATGTTGTCTAAATCACGTGTTTACAATTGTTTTAAAGGGTCACACCAAAAGTGAAACGTGGTCTCTCATTGCATGTGAGAATGCTGACTGGATAATAAGGAGACTTTAACAGGCCAGCTTCTGATTTCTGCTAATGTGAGAAAAGTGCAGGTGAGTTTTTGTGAATTCACAGTAATTAGTAATACTCCTCTCTTCTTCCCACTCTCTTGGGAAGCTGAGTATTTTCAGTAGTGAGCCATATGTGTGACAGAACTTAAGATAACTTATGAAAATGCCCAGATCTGATTATCCAGATGTTATAAGGAATGTGTGTCAAAGTTAAATAGTGTCAAAAATGTTCAGACATAGCCCTTCCCCTCAGTCCAACTTCATAAAAGTGTACAGGCATCCTGGCTTACTCACAGTAACTGTGATAACATGTCAATATTTAGCAGGCATAAGATTTGCCATGCAGGTGACATGGTGATGTGGTGGTTACCATCGTTGTGTCACAGCAAGCCGGCCCTGGGCTTGAATCCACGAGCCAGCTGGGGCCTTTCTATGTGGATGTTCTCCTTGTGTCTGCATGGGCCCTCTCCAGGTACTCCAGCTTCCTCCCACAGTCCAAAAACATGGTTAGGTTAATTGGCAATTCTAAATTGGCCAGAGGTGTAAATAGTTGTCTGTCTTTCTGTGTAAGCCCTGCAACTGACTAGTGCAGTCAGTCAGTCAGTTAGCCTGACCAACCGGACAATTAGATAACATGATAGTTGTGCAATATGAACATAATAAATATCGTGCAATAACTTTTTGTGTGCAATGAAGCAACTCTGCTGGATGTATATATATATATATATATATATATATATATATATATCCCCTCTAGACCGCCCTTGCGGGTGGTCTATCCTTCAAGCTTGGGTCCTCTACCAGAGGCCTGGGAGCTTGAGGGTCCTGCGCAGTATCTTAGCTGTTCCTAGGACTGCGCTCTTCTGGACAGAGATCTCGGATGTTGTAC
>VUQH01038458.1:0-10612 GCA_015106775.1 Etroplus canarensis | reverse complement strand
GGATTGCACTAAATTTTAAGGCCCAGGCCTTTTGTGGTGGCGTGTGTGTGTGTGTGTGTGTGTGTGTGTGTGTGTGTGTGTGTCCTTACCTAAAAATGGAAGCATCATAAAAAAATGCATTTTAAGCAATTTGAATTCAACCATTGTCCTGTTGTCTCGCTCTTAACTCTAAAAGTGTGTGAACTCCTGCCTCATAAAGACAAATGTAGTATCTAACCCACTTCTTGTCTCCTCCTCTTTGTGGCGTCAGTGGTTTACTGTATGATGAACTCACATCCTTCAGCTTCTTTCTCATGTTTACAGATATTTATAGAGAAAATAAAAGTACCATGTTGTCTTTTACAAGTAAAGCAAAACAGCATTGATGAATGTGTCCAACAGTTAACATTTAAAGAGCTAAATGGGAATAAATGGGCAGGTTGTAGATGCTGTGTTGTAGTTTTTTTTTCGTCTACATATTATCTACTTAAGATGTACACTTCCTTACTATTACCATACAATTAGGTCATTTTTACCTTTAACCACTACAGTTAATCCTGTTCACATTATTATTTATATGAATCTCTTTATTCAATCTTATTTTATTCCTAGAACTTAAGCATGGATATAAGATGTTAGACATATAGTTATCATGTTTGATGCAGTCCGTGATTATAAGGCAGCCTCACAAAAGTGTGTTTCTGCCTAAACAGTAAAATTTGAACCATATCTAACAGTCCAACTTCTGCAATTATAGAACATTATGCAGTATGACATTGTTTTTTTGAGCACGCTCATTATTTATTTAGTGTTTATTAAACAACAGAATTAGTGCTGATCATTAACAGCAAACATCAACGGTTGCTAGGCAGAGTCCTCAGCTGCTCTTCACTCTTGATGTCCAGCATATAAAGTGTTAATGATTTAGCAGCTGGGAAAACACAGATAAGATCTTTAAGCAGCTGAGAACTGTTGGTCTCAAATTAACTTATCTGTGAACTGGGCATGAGGTGTTTCGCTGATGTGACCACAACAGCAGCAAAGCTCTGGACGTCTGACAGGCAAATGACCAGAATAAACCTGCGGTGTGAAAAAGACACTGATGTCACTTCTAACTTATTTAGAATAGCCTGAGAATCACAAAACCACAGTACTTGTTTTGTTTTTCTTTTCGTGCTTCTGCTCCCGTTGCAATCCTGCATGTCAGGTAAGACTCAAATGAAAGAAACACATGGCATTTAGATCAAATCTATATGACATTGCGTGCACAATAAGAAAGAGAGCTTGAGGAGACTTTGCTGATTAGATCTGGTTGTGGCTGTATTATTTTTAGAAGGCAGTGATCCTGTGAGAGGTACAGACTGCTTACCTTATTTCTGTGTGCAGCAGTGGATTAATGTGCTGAAATTCTGGGTCAATGCCAGGCATGGACGCTGGTCCTGATGAAACAGACAGGAATATGTGGTGGAGGGTTGCAGAGCTCTGACTGTGATAACAGCTGACAGCCAGAGAACAGTTTAAAAATGAGTGCAACAATATGATTGGCTCAGAGGCAGAGCGTGTGACCAAAATCTGATTGGTTTAAGAGAGGGAAGAACAGCCTCACTCAGCTGTTTTGAATAGCAGTATGGGAGGAGCAAAATGACAAGTAGAGAGAGAGAGAGAGAGAGAGATGTACAGTAGAGAGAGAGAGAGAGCTCCCTTTGGTTCTATTTGACTTGCTGTGATAGAATATTGAGCCATAATAAAGAGATTGTTTTAAACAAAGACTTACAAATAACAGATATATTGTGTTTCTGTAGTCTGTAGATAAACTTAGAGAGTAGTGAAGACTTTGGATAAAAATGATGCACATTTTTAACAGATCAACAAGCATAGCTAGCAATATAGTGGCAAAGAGGGCCTTCACTGACCTTAGCCAAAATATGGTTTTATGTTGTAGCCTGTGTGTGTGTGTGTAGTCGAGGAATTTCCCTTTGTTTTTGAATATAAAGCCATATACTATATGGACAACACCCCAGCCACGGGCCCAACAAGCCAGCGTACTCCTAGTGCTGGTCCCAAGCCCGGGTTACATGCAGAGGGTTGATGTGAGGGAAGAGGATGCGAGGGAGGAGAAGAAGATGCTATATGGACAAAAGTACTGGGACACAACTCTTAATCACTGAATTCAGCTGATCCAGTCAGCATGATTGGCACAGGTATATAAAATCAAGCATCTACTCTTGCAGTTTGCCTTTACAAACATTAGTAAAGAGAATCGGTTGTTCCAAAGAGCTCAGTGTATTCCAGTGTTTTACTATATCTGAGTTTTTGAGGTTGGACCTATAGCCTTCAAGTTCAGAAAGCTCATCTGCTCATCCCCTTTTTCTCCGCCCGCAGTAAAACCAGAGCTCAGGCACCAGCTGGTCTGTTTGTTCCTCTCGCCATGCCAAGTAGACCTTGGTCTCACATTACTCTGGAGTTCATCACTAGCCTCCCTTCATCTAAATGTAATGGCGTTGTGTGGACCAGTTTTCTAAAGCTGCTCTTTTTATAGCCTTGCCTAAATTATCTACTGCTGTTGAAACTGCCATCCTCCTGCCTCAGCATTTTTTTCGTCTTCACATCATCCTGTCGGAAATCGGATCAGACCGAGGACCACAACTCACTTCAGTTTTAGGAGGTCTTTTGTAAAACATTAGGAGCTAAGGTCAGTTTATCCTCAGAACAGATGTTCTGCTGAGTCTATTCAGTCTTCTTGGAGTGGCCAGCTATGCTGGATTGAATATGCACACAACTCGTCGACATGAGGTTATGTCCCACTTTTACAGCATTAAATTCAAAACTAACGGGTGGTCCCCCTAGCCAGACCAGGCAGCAGCTGGCCCCTTAGTGTAGGCAGTGCCCCCAGGCCCGTTGTGTTCCTGAGGTGATGCCCATTTGCATGGCCCCTAAGAATTTTCCTCAGCATGAGCAGCTGCTGAACCAGAGCTGGGAGTACCCAAGGGATGAAGGCGACACTGTTCTGATGCTGCTGGGTCCCTCCACCCAAGCAGTGGTGGCAGACAGGTGTGTGTAAATGGAGTTGATGATCATTTTGTCTCCACGTTTGCCAGGTGTTGGTTGTAGGCTGTCGGGGTTGCGGCCACCCGAGCTTAATGGCCTAATGAGCGTTCTTCGACTCCCTGCTCCTTCGTTTTCGACCCTTCCCTGGTATGTGGGTTCCATGAGAGGTGGGTTGCCTAGAGGTGCCGTTTTGGGTGGGAGATGCTGTCATGGCTCCTGCTGTGTTCTCTTCCTCTCCTTCTCTTTCTCTGCTTCTCTCTCTCTCTCTCTCTCTCTCTCTCTCTCTCACACTCTCTCCTTCCAGGTCGGTGGGTGATTGTTGCTGGGAAGCATAGCACTCATTTATTAAACTGGTCTGAAAATAATACCTGTTGGTCATTATGTGTTATTTTCCACAGTACTGGGCTTCAGTGCTTTCTGATGCCAGATCATGGCTCCAGCTACAGTGGTAACATCTGGCCATACCAGCAAACTTTCTTGTGTGCCAAGTTATGTTTATGCATTTAGTTTTTCTCCTGCCTTCTCTTTAGTGCCTGAGTGATATCTTCTTCCTCTTCTTCTTCTTCTTTCGGCTGCTTCCATTAGGGGTCACCACAGCGGATCATCTGCGTCCATCTCATCCTATCTCTTGCATCCTCTTCCCTCACACCAACCCTCTGCATGTCCTCCTTCACTACATCCATGAATCTTCTCTGTGGTCTTCTAAAGATGGTTCTAACATTCAGTTATGGGGTTTTACTCAGTTTTTCACACTTTATATAAAAATACATGGTAACATTGACAAATATATTCCAGGGGATATGTGGCTGGGTAAAGTGACTTTCTGCTGCAAACTTTTGCTTACAGGCAGCTGCTTCCAGCTTCATCATCTGACTCACACAGGAATAGCAAATAAGCACATTGCCTAAAGTGTGACTATTTCTTTGAGTAATTTTTACATGTATTGCTGCTGTTTTTTTCCCTCAAGAATCAGCTGATATTAGGTGTCATGGGAGTCGATGTGCATCTTGACGAGATAAAGCGACTGACACCACGGTACAATGTATGTGCATAGTCATGTTTGTATACACTTTTAGACTGTGATGGATAAAGCAGATAAACACTTCATTGCTTTTCTTTTGTTCTGGGTGAAACAGCTTGGGGCCAATGGGTACATATTTGCCATTGATCCAAATGGATATCTCCTCCTTCATCCTAATCTCCAGCCAAAGGTGACTCTTATCTTATTAGGCAAAGTGCTTTCCATTTACTCTATGGATAACTGGTTTGAGAACAAGAGGTTGGGGGTATACATTACAGGCTAATTTTAAATTTAGGTTTTGATGAAGAATAATTAATAAACTTTAAACTTTATGTTAATGTCATGTTCTCTCTCAACTCCTTTCAGCTTGTGAACCTCCCTGAACCTGTGACGCTGGACTTCTTGGATGCAGAGGTGGAGGACAGCAATAAAGAGGAGGTGAAGATCAAGTAGAACTTTGTGTTCTTTGCTTTCTAGTTTTCTGTTCAAAGTTAATGACAGGCCAGTGAACAACATTTTCTGCCTTAGGAGAATCTGCCCACCAGACTAAATTGTGTGTTTAGGTAACTGAAAGCTGACGTAACATGTTTTTGTAAAACATCTGACTGATAAAAATCTGCTTTGTGTTTCCAATGTGTAGATCCGTCGACAAATGATTGATGGAAGACCAGGTGAAATGCAGGTCAAAACTCTTATAAAGTCAGTTGATGAGGTAAGTCAGTTCCCCTTTTGAATGTCCTCACACATTTAACCTCTTTAGCCTCAGCTGTAGCAGTCATATAACATTTCATCTCTAGTATGGTATGATGAATCATACATTTCCAATACTGTCTGGTGCGCCCATCAAACAAGCTGCCCAGACAGTTATCTAAACCTCCTATTCGAAAATGAGAGATAAAGGTGTCTCCCACAAAGATTATCCCTGCAATCAGTTTAACTTAAATTAAGTTATGATTTACTTTCCACATCCTTGTAAAACTGTTGAGATTAATTTTAACAGGTATTATCATAATGATCATCTGTCTGATTATCTGGTTTGCTGCTTTGCAACAACCTGAGCTCTTGATTTGTAATCCTTAGACATTCCTTTCTATGTGGTTAACTGTCTCCTCGTGTCTTTGTGATGGTCCTTTAAGCTTAGAGATATGATTTCATGTTTTATATACAATAATGTAAAGAAGAAAGTTTTCACAGGACTCTGCAGTCCTCTGAAAAATTAAGTACACCTTTACTTCTTACTTTTATTACTTCTGTGTTGCTTATCAAATGTACTTGATTAATGAATTATTAGCCAGTGTGACCACCTTTATAAAAGCACAAGATTAGGCAGTTTGCTGGTCTGGAGCATTCAGGTGTGTGTTAAAACAATGCCACAATCTACCCAGGAGTGAGCGTTCCAGCAAATTCACTCCAAGGTCAGACAAAAAATTGCTCAGAGAAACTGCAAAAAACCCAAGATCTACATCTCAGATCCCACTAGCTTCAGTTAGCCTGTTCAGTGTTAAAGTTCATGACATAAAATTAGAAACAGACTGAACAAGTATGGCTTGTTTGCAAGGGTTAACAAGAGAAAGCTTCTTCTCTCTACTATAAAAAGAACATGGCATCTTTGCAAAGTTGCATCTTAACAGAGGGGAGATGTTTGGCCATAATGCACAGCATTACATTTGACGAAAACCGAAAACAACAACACACTTCATTCCAACTGTAAAGCACAGTGGTTGAGGGCTGATGATTTGGGCTTGGTTTGCAGCCACAGAACCTGGAAACCTTACAGTCATTGACTCAACCATGTTCTTCTCTGTGTACTAAAGTATTCTAGAGTCAAATCTGAGGCCATCTGTCTGACAACTAAACCTTGGCTAAATCTTGGTCATGCAACAGGACAACAATTGCTAGAATACAAGCATATCTACAACAGAATGGCTGAAAAAGAAAAGAATCAAGGTGTTGCAAATGATCCTGTCAAAGTCCAGATCTCATTCCAGTAGAAATGCTGTAGTGGGACCTTGAGAGTGCTATGCATAAACAAACCTCAATGACCTGATGCAGCGTTTTTTCACAGGGCTGCATTAGAGTCCTGTGAAAAATTTATATGGTCAGATGTAAATACTATATTTTAGAATGTGATAGATAAACTATATGTAGTTCTTCTGGCTATTCTTGCATGCTGAAATCAGCCGCTGGAAGTTAGCAAATTTCATCATGTGGGTATTATATTTAACTTTCACTATATATTTTAATATTATTTAAGCAGTTTTAGGTTAGTGTTTTTAAGGTTCAAGACTTATTTATTAATAAGCTGAGTATATTTGAGCAAATATCCACAAAATTAGTCCAGAAACTTATCTGCAGAAGTAAACAGTCTCAGCTCAAGGATCCCTATTGAAATATTATCATCTATTTTGATGTAAAATAATCACCTTTTGTTTTCATTTGAACAATCATAATTTGTATACATAGTAAAATAGATCCTTTGCTCTGTTTAAGAGTGTTTACTTTTCGGCTGCTCCCTTGTATTCTCCCCCAAGGGGTCACCACAGCGGATTAATCCACATTGGTAATTTGGCAGAAGTTTTACGCCAGATGCCCTTCCTGACACAACCCTCCATGGTGAGAGGGGCTTGCGTCCCCACCTGAAAATGAACCAGGGACCTTTTGCTTGTAAGGCGAATGTACAATCCACTATGCTACAGGGGACACCTCCTCTGTTTAAGAGTGATAAGAAAAAAATCTGTAAAAGTAAGTTTTAGATGTGGGTGTTGAAGGTTTTCAGGTTGGGATCCCATGTTTTAAACTGTGGGAATGTTATGTCTCTCATACTAATTTGATCACAGATGGACTTTAACTGGGAACTTGCTCTGTAGACTCAGACTGTGTGCACTCATGCGGTTGCTAAATAAAATTTTACAGCACTAACATCAACATTAATTTTAATTTAGGCTGCAACAGCCTGAAGACCTTAACAAAGGTAAAACTGGGTAAATTTCATTGTCTTTATTAACTTTGCATCTTGTGTTTATGAAAACTCTTCGCACTGCAGCAATACATTGATGAGGTATACAGAGGTTACACTTGGACGCCTATCAACGGTACAGATTACAGGTAAACTGATCCAGTTATAAATCATGAATAATAACCAACCCACTGCGGCCTACTGAGGACTGTAGGCACAGATTGATTCACTCTAAGATCCACCTTCCCTGTATCTCCATTCATGCTGGAATCATGTTGGGATGCTACCACCTTCAGTCTCGGACTGGTATTACCACCCTACAATGAGTACTACATACAGGCAGATCTGAGCGATGTGATGCTACAGCTTCAGTGTGAGTACAAGGCAGGGTGTCCCATGAATATGTTCTACAGAAGTGAGATTCAAAAGAAACATCAATTTTTCTTTTGTTTTGTTACAGATATGCAGTCTTTGTTGCCCAGCTCATTTGAATCATCAGGACATGTGTTTCTAGCTCCAAGGTGGCCATCTTTATCTGTCATGATTTCATTTTTGAGTAAATTCAAAGCGCTTATTTATGCTGTCGTATCCACAGGGAATATTGCAAGCGTCTGCCGCTTTCTGACAACAACACCCAGTTTTTGCAGAACTTTCTGTCTCTCATGCTTGACATCTCCCCAGAATCTGATGAGTGTGAGTACATTAACAGAATTCAGTTGCTGACAATATCTGACACTGTTGCAGACACACAGACAAGATAATTGCTTGATTTTCTTTGCTGGTGCAGGTGACCAAGGATTGATCCACAACCTGATTTTGGATTCTAGGATTATTGGGCAGCTGGCTTCTCGTGTATGGAAAAACAAGGACCTCACTTCGTGAGTCTGGTTTTTTTGTTCTTTGATGCAAAGATACACAGAGTCTACCATAGTGCAAAACTAGAGCTGAAGAAGTAAAAAAGTAAATAAATAATTCTTACAGGTATGGCTTCCTGGCTGTATTTGCATCCACAGATGGAGGAATAACACGAGTTTTTCCCAACATGTGAGCGATTTTAAATAAATGACTTCTTTAAGCAGAGAAATATAGTTGTATTGTTAAAGACTCTCTGCTTTAAAACATTTTGATGATTTGTGTTTATGCTTGTACAGAGCTGCTGAATTGTGGGATGAGGATCCTGAACCCTTCAATTCAAACTTCTACAGACGGAGCCTTGATAACAAAGGCTACATGTTCAGACCTCCACTAAGATCCTGTGAGTAACTAAGCAGGTACCAAGTGAACAGATATTACTGTAAATGTAAACAAAGCAACCATTTGTCAGGTGAGATTTTCAGCTTATGTTTTTACACCTCAGTTCTTGTATGTTTTAAAAAAATCAAAACAGTGAGGGTTAGATGACCTGACAGATTTTGCTATATTTGAGTTGAGGCAGGCTCGCTCTCCCTCTCCCTGTTTCCGAAGTTTATGTTAAGCTAATATAACTGGATTCTGGTTTTAACTTTAAGATTAATTTGGAAGAACATGAAAGCATTATCAGTCTTTTATTTAGCTTTTAGTAGGAGAAAAAGACAAAGTTTACCTCATGCAATGTTAGGATCTTATTTAATTCAAATGCACTATATGGACAAAACTGGCCACAGTTGATATTTATTGAAATCAGGTGTTTTATTCATTCCCATTACAGGTGTGTGAAATCAAGCATCTAGACTAGCAATCTGCCTTTTCAAACATTTAAGAAAGAATGAGTCATCTTAATGAGCCCTAAATTCAAGTGTGGTACTATAATAGGATTCCATCAATGCAATAAGTCTGTTTGTGAAATTTCTTCCCTCCTAGATATTCCAAGTAGTATTATTGCAGAGTAGAAGCATATAGAAGTGACAGCAACTCATCCATGAAGTGGCAGACCACGTAAAGTTACAGAGCAGGGTCGCTGAGTTCTGAGATGCATAGTCTCGTAAAAGTCACCAATGCTCTGCTGACTCAGTGACTGCAGAGTTCCAGACCTCCTCTGGCATTAACATCAGTACAAAAACTTTGTGCTTGAATCTGTGTGTGAGGGACATTGGACAACGTTTTGCAGAGAAATGGGAACTCTTTCAGGTGTCATTACTTGGCTCACATGTGTTTCAGCAATTTTAATATGGATTCAGTCGCCCCTTTTTCATATAATCAATGATCCACACTTTGTTCCACTTTGATCCACACTTTGACCCCCCAGGATTGCACTTCAGTTCAGCTAAACACAAGTTAAAAAAATCATCCCATGTTTTCGTACTGTCTTGAACAGCTCTGGATGACCCCATAGGAGCAGAAAATGGCACAGTTGGAATTCTGGTTAGTTCAGCTGTTGAGGTCAATTTAGCAGGCAAACTGCTAAGGCCTGCAGGTAAGTTTTTATGTGGCAAATGCTAAACTTGATGTGTCATATGTGAGTGAGGTTTCTATTTGGTTCGTTCTCATTCTTGCTCTCCTCACTCTCTTCTTTTTTATGCTGAACCCGTGGATGTCATCATGCAGTCGTTGGTGTGAAGCTGGACTTGGAAGCTTGGGTGGACAAGTTTAAGATTCTGGCCAGCAACGTGTCAGACAGCCGACAGGGCTCACACAAGGTGCAGAAAAATCTTGGTGTAAATCACCCAGTTAAAACTGAATATACTTAAAAAATAACATGGTCTCATTTTGTTAAACAGTGTGGACCATCAAGAAGTTGTGAGATGGACTGCGAAGTGAACACAGATGTAAGAAGTTTTCTTTATTTCACTCTCACACCAGCTACACTCTAGCCAAACTGCAACTTCAGAAGGACAGTTCGATCAGTTTAACCTAATCTACTGTTCTTCAGTAGTGATTAAGTCAATGAAGTTGTGATTACAAGACTGGCTTTGGTCATTCACAGTTTGTAGCCCAGTGCAAAACTATTGTTCCTGCTTTCTTCTCTTTTAGTCAACTTACAGGAAAAAAGGAATTATTGGAATTGTGTCCAGTATGATTAACAAAATCCACACTGCTGCTTTGAGCTCAGTTTGAGCTCATAATACATAACACTGTAATTAATCCTAAATCTTTTAAATCTCTTTCAATTTATTCAGAAGTTGATCCCTGAAATATTTTTTCTTGTAAAAATAATGTTTTTTATATCTTAAACATGTATGAAAAGAAAGAAACTGTATATTTCCTTTTATTTTCTTAGCTGTGGATACAGTGGGTATGGAAAGTATTCAGACCCCTTTAAATTTTTCACTCTTTGTGTCATTGCAGCCATTTGCCAAAATCAAAAAAGTTCATTTTATTTCTCATTAATGTACACTCAGCACCCCATCTTGACAGAAAAAAACAGAAATGTAGAAATTTTTGCAGATTTATTAAAAAAGAAAAACTGAAATATCACATGGTCATAAGCATTCAGACCCTTTGCAGTGACACTCATATTTAACTCACATGCTGTCCATTTCTTCTGATCCTCCTTGAGATGGTTCTGCTCCTTCATTGGAGTCCAGCTGTGTTTAATTAAACTCAGTATTGAGTAGAAGCACCCTTTTGAGCTAGTACAGCCGTGAGTCTTCTTGGGAATGATGCAACAAGTTTTTCACACCTGGATTTGG
>VUQH01038457.1:0-13422 GCA_015106775.1 Etroplus canarensis | reverse complement strand
AAAAAAAAAAAAACCCAAAAAACAAAAAAACGTTTTTAAGGGCTTCAGAACTTTTATTTGGCTACTCCATTAGGGGTCGCCACAGTGGATCATCTGTCTCCATCTCACCCTATCCCTTGCATCCTCTTCTGTCACACCAACCCTCTACATGTCCTCCTTCATTACATCCATGAACCTTCTCTGTGGTCTTCCCCTTTTCAACACCCCAGATCCAGCATTAAAGTGATGTTGTGTGATGATAATCTTTAGGGTGAAAAAATTACATTTTTCATTTTCCCCATCTACAAATAGGTCAAAGGTCAGGGTCAATTACAGGAGCTGTGGCTACTCAGTCATAAATCAAAAGCTTTGTGCTAAGACACTATCTTTCACATTTGAACCTCACGCTACTGCCTTGTACTTCTTTGCTACTTGAGCAAGCCACCACATGTCTGTCCTATGAGTTCTGGTCTAAATTTTGACTTTTGTCTCGCCATCTCTTGTCCTTCTCTCAACACTTCTGAAGCTCTATGCCTTTCCCTAACAAAAACAAAAAACAAAAATGACATAAAATAATTCTTAGGGTGCGGTAGTCATCTTGAGGGTATCAGGTGCTCCGTGTGGCCCTACCCTAATGAGCCACATGTGACCAGTTAAAAAGGGAACCATCTGATCTGTCCATTCGCCTCATTACTGCCCAATACATATTAATGCTGGGGGTCACATCTTATACATACAGCATACATATTCATAGCACACACGCAGTGCCATATATGCATCTCAGTGACATGGACATGATGGGTTTACAGATGATATCCAGTTCTTGTCTTTTATGTTTTGTTATCACGACAAGGTAGATGCTGGTCTTTTTTCTTCTGTTTTCTTTTGTCATTCCATGTCCAGTACACATGTTAATACGCTGAACATGACAAATCATCACTGTTGTACTGAGTCATCTTGCACTGCACAAGGGTTGCATTGAATGGCACTATTTTGAATAAAGGCAGTTTGGCTTGTAACTCCTTAAACCAGCGCTTGTGTGTCATAAATTATCAGCAGAGATTTTCTTTCTCCTCACATTGTTTAATTTAGGAATTTCAGGAAGAAATAGACAGAAATTTTAGTAAAAGACAAAAAACATTTAAACATGTTTCGCTTTTTATTTCTTTAATCATCTTGAGATCCTTCAAATCTTTCGTTGGACCTCTTGGGTGTGTACTCTGAAGATACAAATGAATTTATGAAGACAAGTCTTACATGGGTAACTAAGGCTTACACCTAAGCCAATGTGCACAACTCCCAAATTACATAAAAATTCAATCTGAGAGTTAAGCAAACTGATAAATTGAACCAGTTTCCTTAGTGGCAGGTTGGAAGTGGAAAGGTAAAAGCATGTCAACAACATACTCACAATTCTTACAGGTTTAAAAGTAACAGCTACACACAACTCTGAGCTGTTCTGTGCTTGTTTGCATGAGAGAAGGTGTCTAATGCTCTCCATCACTATCATTTAAGCACAAAATGAAATGAAATCTTTTGTGTATAATGCATCCACTCCCCTAGTGGAGTGCTGCAGACTGAGAGACCCCCTTCCAACAAAAATGAAAGCATCACTTCAACTCAAATGCCTATTATTATGTATGTTTCCTTAATGTCTAACCTTACCCAAGTGGATGTTGTGTCTCTACTAAGCAAACCTCTTAAGAAGTTTTGGAAAATTAGAGACAATACATAAAAATGATTGTTTATTACAGTGTTAAAAGAACAAATGCTGTTAAACTGCTGATATGGAACTGAAGAAGTAGTTAGATGTAATCAGGAAAGCTGCACACAGAAAGTTAGAGACAGACAGATTTGCCATACTGTGTAGAGAACTTCTCTTGGCCTTTTATGTTGTTGTTTTTGTAAAAAAAAAATTCTCCCCTTTCATAGCTTAATTCCACAATACCAGCATGATACCAGCAGTATTAACTGTCTTAATTAGTGTACTATTTGTAAAAGATAATTGAATGCACAACTAGAGTTAGAGTAATGCAATGCATTTGTAGTGGTTGAAGTAAACATCAGGTTCATCCATCACTACTTTTATCTGCTCACTGTGACACTCATGTTGCTGGTGGCTGCCTTTCTGTTGGCTGCCTTTCTCCTTACATTCAAACCCCACTTGACCTTCCATTTGTCCTCAATAAGTGGTTTCTCTATTTATTTTTCCCTCTCTGTGTTGCTCTTTCTCTCTTTGTTTTTCTGTCTTTCTCCCTCCTGCTCTGTATCTCTCTCTGTCAGTTTTTGTTTACAAATCCTTTCATCTGGATATTGCTTTATATGTAAAACCCCTTTATTTGAATGGAGTTTTATTTAAAACCCTGTCATTTAAATAGCTCTTTAAAAGACAGAGGAATGGAAAGTCAACAAGGACCCTACAATTGTGTTTTCTGACAGGACTCAGAAAGTCGCAGACACACACACACATGCTTGCACACCGCCTGCCTGTCTACATGCATCCGAGTCTATTATTATGCTAATGAGTCTCCAGTCTCCACATGTCCCCACAGCCTCCGCACATACACACACACACAGATATATTTTGCTGAACTCAGCAGCATAGCTGCACTTGTGGCTAGCGGGGAAAATAACAAGCAGTGGACAATTTCCTCATCATAAAACAGATGGGACAGAATGGGCAGTCACTGATCAGCACAGAGAGGAACACACTTAATGTCCACTGACATATATGTACTGTTTAGCTTAATACCTTCTTTTCCCTTGTCTTATTTCCTAGTCACCATCTGGCCATCAACTGATAAACTATATTTTGATGACAAAAGTCATTCTTGGTGGTTTAATGGTTAGGATTTGGCGCTCTCATCATTGTGGCCTCGGTTCGATTCCCAGCAAGGGAAGCTTCATTTAAGCAATTTCCCCAGTGGGATTATTAAAGGAATCTGATTCTGAAACCATGCTGAAAGATAAAATGTTCAAGAAGTATTCAGCTGTGTGCCTGACAATGTATTGGATAAAAATATAGCTCTACTGTCAGGGAATGTAACTATTTCTTACAGTTTATTAATATGATATCCCAAAGGTGTTTGATGGGGTTGAAGTCAGGGTTCTGTGCAGGGTTCTCCATGAACTTCTCCCACACCAAACTCATTCAGACATGCCCTTTCAGACCTTGCTTTGTACACTGGAGCACAGTCATGCTGGAACAGAAGAGAGCCTTCCCCAAACTGTTCCCACAAAGTTGAAAGCATAGACCTGCCCAAAATGTCTTAGTAAGTTGAAGCATTAAGAGATTTCCTTTCACTGAAACCAAGGAGCCCAGGCTATCCCTAGAAAAACAACCCCATAGCATTATCCCTCCTCCACCAAACTTTACAGTTGGCATAGTGTAGTCAGGCAGGTAACATTCTCCTGGCAGTCTCCAAACCCAGACTCATCCATCAGACTGCCAGATTGAGAAGCATGATTCATCACTCACAGAACACATTTCTACTGCTCTAGAGACCAATGGTGGTGTTTTATATCACTCCATCCAATGGTTGGCATTGTGCTTGGTGATGTAAGGCTTGCATACAGCTGCTCAGCCATTAAGCTCCCGCTACACAGTTTTTGTGCTGATGTTAATGCCAAAGGAGGTTTGGAACTGTGCAGTTATTGAGTCATCAGAGCACTGGCAACGTTTACACACTATGCTCATCAGCACTCTGCAACCCTGCTCTGCAACTTTAAGTAGTCTGCTGATTTGGGGCTGAGTTGCTGTGGCTCCCAAACAATTCCACTTTGCAAAAATACAATTACAGTTTATTGTGAATTTTCTACTAGTGAAGGAATTTCACCTCCTGATTTGTTGCAATGTTTGAATCCTTTTACAGTGAATGTACTTTTCAGCTGTTCCCTTGTATTTTCCACCAAGGGGTCGCCACAGCGGATTAATCCGCATTGGTAATTTGGCAGAGGTTTTACGCCGGATGCCCTTCCTGACGCAGCCCTCCATGGTGAGAGGGGCTTGTGTCCCCACCTGGGATTGAACCAGAGACCTTTCACTTCAAAGGCGAATGCGCAAACCACTGCGCTACAATACAAAATAAAAATAAAAAATAATTAGAAAATACAAAGACTATAATAACTCTGACCAAAATTACAACATAAAGAGGATTCCTCGTAATTGAAAGTCCTGCTTTGAAAATGTTTATTTTGGTAAAAATACCTGTGTAGTATCCACAAAATGTACTTGAACTAAACTTGCCTTACACAATTACGTTACAGTGTAATTGCATTAATTATTACTGCTTCATTAATTTGTAAAGCGCTATTAAGTGTTGTACTGGTTTAGTTGGAGCTAATTTCAGCTGCTTCCATTATTTTCTCTCTAACAGTGCTTTGTATCATAATTTATAAGCTCTTTATAGGATTTGTATGCATATGCGTGCATTTAGAGTAAAAACTGCAGTGTTTGTGTCTGTCTTGTTTACTGTGTTGTGGAAGTCTGCAGACACATTGCTTCCCCTTAAGTGTCTTTTTAATTTCCCCTTAAGTAGCTTTATTATTCAAATGATCTTCAGTGTATATGCTTTTTAAAGTTATTTCTGCTGAATGGTGTGAAATAAATTAATGCATCATTTCAGACACAAATATCCTCCTGCCATTTGTGGTATCCTGTCATTGCCACAGAAATTCGACAGCGCTGCACAAGTTCTTATGTCTGAACAAATGGTTGCTGTGGGACTAAGTTATTTGAAGAGATGCCACAGCTTTACTTACAAGCTGTCGAGGGCAAAAAAGTAAAGGGCGCTTAGATTTTTTGTTGATCAAGTGCAGTGATTTAAAGCATTTACTCTCTGGTTTCCTGAGATGTTGAATTTGTAAAATCTCAGAGGGAGGATTGTTAGAGAGATAGGGAGAAAGAAGGGAGGGGAAATGAGGAGGAGAGTGATTCAGATCCAGACAGTGTAAGGTGCAGTGCAGTGTGGGTGTTTACAGTGTTTACCCAGCCTCCGTGCTGAAAAGCCGTTTGATTTAAGTTGTTCACTTTTAGTCTTCCTTTTTTCTTCCCGTGCATCTAGGAGCTGAAACACACACTCGCACTGAAGCGCCTACGGTAGCCGCTACCTGGACGGACTCTCTGGCAATTGACCTTTTGCAGGTAAGCCTGAGCTCTGTTTCTGCAGTACAGGTAGACAAAACGATCTCTGCTTGATCACATCTTCAACAGCTTCAAATTTAAAAGAACACATCTGCAGTGTTATTTGTAGTGCAGGTACACATAGAGCATTTTTATTAGAGTTCACATGGCAGCTCTGAGAGCACGGAGTAACATTTAAGGAGAGAAAGCCCTGCTACAGCATTTCACGGATGTTATAGGTAATAACACAAACTCAATGTTGTGGTAAGCAAGAATCTTCACATGACAAGGGGCTAAATTAACATGTCTGTTTATGAGTGAGTGGGAAAAAACAAGTTGGCTGTCAAAGCAAAAAACATTCTGAAGAAATTCCCATATCGTAGACAGCTAAAACCATTATTTTAGGATAGGACTTTAACTTAAAGTTAGAAAACAGGAAAAAAATGACTACAAGGGTTGCAAAATGTCATTTGTGAGCTGCTAATTGGAATCATAAATGTGTGCTTTTTAGCATTCAATAATTTTTATGGCTGCATAGCCATAATACAAAAGACTGTTTTGGCGTTCCCAAAATGCACAGATATAGGACTGCAAAAGAACACATAAAGATCTTAATGGTAGCACTAAAAATGTATGAAATAATGGGACTTTCCTCATTAAAGCTTTACTTTATATTACAAGCGAAATTTGTATACATTTTTAAAAAATATTTCTTGTTCTAACAGTATTATTTAATAGGGAGTTATTTATACTTTAAACTGGTTAAAGTGTAGGAATATCTCTATAATACATTTTCAGGTGTGTCCTTGTGTTTATGGATTTTGCAGCAGTAAGGCAGTTTTGTGATCTTCCCATTTAGTCAGGGTGGAGTTACTAGCCAGCTGTGAGTAGGGTGACCAGATGTTCCTTTTTATGTGGTACTGCACAGCATTTTTATTCCTTGTCCCTCTCTCCCACATCTTGAGGCAGTGTCCCACATTTTGACTGGCTATGCAGGGCATGCACTTTTTTAAAGTCTGGCTTTAACCCAATGCATGTAAAGAAAGCATGGAAGGCTTTTTATTATAGTCAATTGAAGGGTACCCTGTCTGATCCTATACCACAAAAAAGTCACAGTCTTTATGGATTTTGGTGAATATGATGACAACTACTGTAAAGAAAATCAAACTCTACAATTCCTCACTGTGACGCCTTGACATTTTCATATTGTAAATGTTCATATTGTACATGCTACATATTGTACACAGTGTTTAACTTTACGTATGTGTGTGAGTTATGTATGCTGCATAGGGCAATTCATACAGACAGGTTTATTTGTTTATCTATTTTTTATCATATTTCTTATCTCTCAAATGTATATTTACTGCCCTTCAAATATATATTTATTTATATATGACTGAGGTTCTGTAACAAAATGCAATTTCCCGCCTGGGATTAATAAAGTATTCTGATTCTGAAAATGAAGCGGCAGTCGATACTGAGAAAGGGATTTTGTCTCTTTTGCCGAGTTATTTTAAAATTTTACACAAGGGAAAATATAGCGTGAAGTGATGCGGTGTATGTGTGTTATAATTGGCTAGGAAGCGCTAAAATGATCAGATATGGCTCAAAAAAGGCCAGTCTATGGATGCACCCTCACTGAAACACAGAGATGGTTACCAGACAGAACAGCAGCTGAAATAACAGTGATACATGTGTTGCATGTAAGAGAGTCAGAAAAATTGCATTCAGATATAACATATGTGGCCTTTACATGCTAAATTTCCGACTACCACCCACATTACCCTACACAAACACAGTGTTTCCCCCACATTTATGTTTTTTGAAATTTTTGTCACTCTAGCTGTGTGTGCAAACTTATTGTTAAATGTATTAATACCCCCTTCTGTTTATTTATTGGTAATTTATTCATTTCCCATTGCAAATATGATATTATTTGCTGTTATTTTAAAGTGGAGCTTTTCCATATTTTCTGTCTTGTATATACAGTTACAGTAATGGATGCTTATTTTAAACTTGGGCAGAGTTTCAAATGAGTATGTACAAGTTTTACCTCTGTGAACTCATCCTGCAGACTAAATGCTCAGTTTTAGACAGTTGTTTTTTCTAATCTTCTCTCTTTATAATGTCACAGAGAGGGGATATCCGTAACATGGCCATCTTACTCACACAGCTCTGGCTGTGAGCATAGAAGCCCTCCCATGTGGTGATCAGACCTTTTGTTTGCGTGGGGCAGTCAGAGGAAAGCTGGCTTAAACAGAGGGTAGCCTTAAAGTGAGAGGAACTAAAATGACTTGTTTCATACAATGGATGAACTGAGACACTATATTAGATAAATAAAGATTGTTTTGAATTGGGAATCTTGGAAAGCTACATATAGAGTCCAAGAATAAAAATATATGGTACTGGAAATTGCCATAATAAATCCTCTTTAATAAAGAATACAATTTAGAGCAGGTTTATATTTGAACAGAGCACCGTTTAGTTTCAAGAGAAGCAATAGTGATACTTAAAGCAGCAAAGCCACTATAGATAAAAACTCAATAATAATTCACTGGAAACTAATGTAAGCTGTCTGTAACTAAATATTATTCCTGACATGAAAGCACTGAGTGAAGTTTAAATAAGTAAGCACACAGACTTTGCCTTGCTCATCCTGGAGTTAAGTTTGCAAAATCAGATGAATTTGAAGATACTTGGCAAATCAAGCTAGTAATTGTTCTACACATATATAGTTTTTGTTGTAGCTTGCTCATAACAAATTATATTTGTCTGACAAGTGGGTTGTGGTTGTGGAAAGCATACCAGTGGCGGAGAGGATGAAAACGTGAATAGATAAACTGTTTTACATGTTTAAGCTTGTTAAAAAGGTGGTATGATAAAGAACCGGTTCTGTGAAGGTTTTAATTGCACTTAATAGCAACAAGCATGCTTGTTGCAAAAAAATCTCTATCAGTTCATCTGAGTTGTCCACATTGCCATCTCTTTGTCCTGCACTTTGTGTGTGTCAGACAGAGAGGAGAGGCTACAGCTTTATCATAAAAACCAATCACAACAGCGTCATTGTTAAAGTGTTATTAACCTTTTAGTTTAAGGAAAAGTAGAGGCCGCTGGCAATACATTTTGCAATGCTTTTTTATTTGCACACACACATGCTCCTAATTAAACTATTTTGAGTTGCAAATATGTGTGAAACGCTTGCATTGTTGAACCATGACTCAGTGGAGTCGTTCAAGGTTCTGCAGGTTTTGTTTTTGGATTCACAATCCCTGAGGGAGGACTTTTTTGACCCACTGTGATGATGTAAGCTGAGCAGATCCAACCTGTGATAATGCATCACGAGGAATGTCAGCAGCAGTTGTACTGGGCAGTTATGAGGGTTTGACTTGTGATAACCCTGTCCCTGAGGCTTTGTGGCACTGTGTGTTTGTCTGACATTTGTGAAGTGTTGATTGGAGTGTCTCAGGTGCAGTCTGCAGCATTGGTGCAATGTAGCAATGCCACAGAGGCAATGTGCTTCTTCTGGGCCTTGAGCTAAGCAGTCCTAGAGGGAACAGGGAGAGAAGAGGAACATTGTAAGAGACTCGCATTGATATGGGCAGTTGGATCATACAATCAGTGCTTCATCGGTCTGAAATTTCATGAATAAACAGCAACTGATTTCTTCATATCAAGTTTTGGTTTATTGTTATTTTTTGCACACATTTCTGTTTTAGTGGAATAGTGGAATAAGTCTTGAACCATGAGCTCAGTGGCAGTGTTGACTCCGGAAAGCTTTGCAGAGCATCGCAGTGGCCTCAAGGACCAGGAGATTACGGGTAATGAACTGCTTCTTTTTACTTAGTGTTATATTTGCCGGTAAGGTTTTCCCCTCGCTAACCTAAACAAATTATTCACCCAAGTTTAATGTATTTAAATGTTTTTACATTTGCACCATGTGTTTTTGACACAGATATTTTTTTTTAAGTCAAATAAATATTCCTCTTAGTATACTGACTGCTTTATGTTTTCTAGGCATACTGTTTTCTTACTCAGTCCCTGCCATTTTTATCTTTGTCTCTCTGGGCCAGGCTGCGTCCCAGAGGATGAAGCCTACATCCCTACCTATCTGGAGGCCTTCCCTCCGCTGCCAGAGAAGGGGGCACCAGGGGAGAAGGCTGGTGAGCCACCTTCGGCATGGGGGAGCAAGATCAGGCCCATCAAAGCCTCTGTAATCACCCAGGTCAGGAGGCAACTCCAGTAAATATAAACATTGAATAAATGATCACATGTTGAATGTAGAAGGTGTCTGTTATGCTTTTGCTCTTTTAGAGATAACTGCTGTAACTGAACTTTGCGACTAGCCTTTCAGCTGCTGTAGAGCAGGCCAATAAAAGACACCTGTTCTAGGAGGATAAGCAAATACAACATTTGAACTCCCCTTTACCAAGGTGTTCCATGTGCCCCTGGAGGAGCGTCGTTACAAAGACAACAGCCAGTTTGGGGAGGGCGAGGAGGCCAAAGTGTGTTTGGACATCATGCAGCGAACAGGAGCGCACATTGAGTTGTCCCTGGCCAAAGATCAGGGCCTGTCCATCATGGTCACTGGCAAACTGGACTCTGTAATGAAGGCTCGCAAAGAAATCGTAGCTCGACTGCAGACACAGGTAAATGCGCTGTTGCTTCTTGTAGTTTTATTAAATCTTGTGAGTTTGGAGAATAATGGGGCAACTTCTTGGTTAGATGATCTTAAATCTCGAATATTATTTTAACAAAACATGGTTAAAGGGGACTTCTTAATGCATTTCTTTATTTTCTGTTTATACATACTGTTATTGTGGTGGATGCTCATATCAAACATTGCCTAAGTTTCAACACATAAGATCAGCATATGTGTGAGTAATTTCCTACGGTTGAATCTTTATGATGTGAAAGAGAGGATTTTCTTAACGTAGTCACACAACTGGCAAACAACTGTGGCTGTGAAAACAGAAGTTCCACCCACCTGCTGCTCAAACTTTCTGTTTGTGAGGGGCAACCAAACAGAAGAATATTAGCTTAATGGAAAAGGAGCAAAAAGCATCTTATTTCAAGCAGTTGATGAACTGAGGGGCTGCACCAAGGCTGAGTATAAGATAAATAAAGGTTATTTTGAACTTTAAATCATGCAGAGCTGCTCTACTGGAGTCAGTAAATGAAAACATAGAGCTGGAGCATAAAAAGTCCCTTTTAAATAGAATAACATAAAATCAGCAATAATGCAGCAGTTTGTATTTCAAAATGGGCTAAGATAAGATATTCCTTTAATAGACCCACAGTGGGGAAATTTGTAGAATAAAATAATGAATGATTAATATAAGATGTCTCCTATGTCACAGAATCTGTTGTGAGTGTTTATGCAAGTTGACACTTCATACTGGTGTCTTTTGCCTTTTGAATGGAGATTGGGCTTAAGATATTTACACATCTTAAACTCAGAGAAACTTTCAGCTGAAGATTTTGAAAATGTACTTCCACTATCAATGAACAAAAGTTGCTCTGGACTGTGAAGCAAAAACTTCAGAACAATGATACCGGTGGCCTTAAAAATGTTTTCATTTTGATCCCCACAAATTATGATTCACAGCGAAGGTGAATACCAGCTACAGCTCGAGTAATCCTATCAGGCCTGTTTAGGCCAAAAAGTTGAGCTGGAAAATGACCATCAGCTCCCAGGGGTGGCCTTTGTGGGCTCAGCAGCAAACATGCTGATTTCAACTTCAGTTGGTGCACTGAAGTTCACCTCTTTAGCTGAGCTGCAGTTATTGGTTGAGAAAGTGCAGAAAAAACACTTGGTACTCTCTGCAAGGTCGAATGCTTTTGATTTTGTTTATCTACATAAAAACTTTATTAGGGATTTTCTTTCATTCTGTTAGAGAAAATCGAGCTCCCCCATCATTACAATTAAGAGAGATTTTTATGGATACGGATGTTTTATGATATATGTGAAACCTTTACATATTATCATCATCATCATTTCAAGCAACATAATGCGCCCTCATTAAATCAGTTCCTCTCTGTTCCCTTTGTGAAACAGTGTAATTCTAGCTCACTTTCTCTCTCAAACTTTCTCCTGTTCCTCCAGGCGTCAGCAACAGTTGCCATCCCCAAGGAGCACCATCGTTTTGTCATTGGGAAGAACGGTGAGAAGCTGCAGGAGCTGGAGCTGAAGACCGCCACTAAGATCACTATTCCACGTCCGGACGACCCCAGCGCCAACATCCGCATCACTGGCACCAAGGAGGGCATTGAGAAGGCTCGCCATGAGATCCTACTGATATCTGCTGAGCAGGTCAGGCAGGATTTGTATTGGGTTTTAAATAACCAATTTCTGGTTAAGCTCTGATGCTAACCTATGCATTATCAAACCTTTGACTGTGCCATGTTATTTTTAATTCACAGAGACTTGTGTCGAAAAACATGCAGGTCATGTTTACAGACTTCAGTTCTAGCAGCATTGTTTGTTTCTTTTGCCGGCTAGAACTGAAACATTAATCTGTAGATTAATGCACTCTCCCTGAGTCAGAAGTTCTCACACCTTTTTTTGGTATTTTGAAGATGACATGTTTAGTTGCTACATGGTTGTATAAAGAGGTGCACTTCAACACTCCATCAGTGTTTGATTACTGATTATCTCATTTTCATGATGAAAAAACAAGTTGTGAAAGTTAATCAGGCTAACAATCAGTGTTAATGTTAATTAATTTGATAGCTTCAAATAAAAATGGTAACAGTAACTCGAGCTCCTCACCCAGAGGCTGATGACCATTGAGTTATTTATGACTTTAATGAAGTTCAATAAGAGATTTGGATTTGATAAATTGATCTGATACTAGATTTAGATTCAGTAAAACTTTGTCCAACATCTTCTCTGCTTTAAAGCTAAATTAGCCTATCAATGAACTCCAAATAGGCACTAAAAATATCATGTTAAGATCTAAAGTCTACCTCATGAGTTACTATTGAATCATATCATCATGACATCACTGTGTGATCGCGTCTCTTGTTTGCTATTTCCCTCCTCCTTTTACTTTCCCACTCTCCAGGACAAACGTGCAGTGGAGCGTCTGTCCCTGGAGAAGGCCTTCCACCCCTTCATCGCCGGTGCCCACAACAGGCTGGTGCAGGAGCTGAGCCAGGAGACAGGTGCCCGCATCAGCATCCCACCATCCAGTCTGCCCAAGGACGAAATTGTCATCACTGGCGAGAAGGAGGCGGTTGCTTTGGCACTCAACCGCATCCGAGCCATCTACGATGACAAGGTGAGTTTGTTTGTGAGTCACTTTCAGAAATCATACGGCCATCCTACCCAGCAAAACCATGTTTAATGACTTTGTAAAACATCTGAACAACAGTGACATTTGGTTAAAAAGGGAAGGTCAAAAAGCCATCTTCTTAGGTCGTAGAAAAAGATGTCCCTTTACATCTATGTTTGTTTAAAAAGACAAAGCTTCATCTCTTCCTCCTCCTCACACTATCATCAGATTCAAACCTAGACCTTTCTTGCCTCAAGGAAACATTGCTCACCATGCAATGCATAATGACGCATTACCCCATGAGAAACATTATTTATATGTACATATAAATGAAATATTAAAAGTTTTTGACATTTATATTTTATTCTTGCCTGGAAATACTAGCTGGTGTATATGGTTTAGACTTCATGTGGCTGTCTGATCACAACCATTTGACTACCAAATAAAATGTCAGTCAAATGTGGTAATGAAAAAACAGATGTGTGTTTGCATTTTTTAAAACAACAGCTGGTGAGAGCTTGTTGTCCATTGAACTTTAGCCCAATTTCAGCCTTAAACGATAGGGACCTACTAAAACCCGTGACAACCAGTGACGACGGTGTTTCACATCGCCGTGACAATTATACTATTACACGTGACAATGTTTATAACGTGATACGTTATAACGCAATAAATACTATATTTTTATGACAAAAGAAATGAAGAATAAAATCTGAAAAGCATATAAAAGTGTCATTTTATTCACGGGCAACATTTTTTACAGTAGTAAGGAGTGTCATCATCATCTATCGGACATTCCTTCCATTTTTGAATGCTTTTCATCAGCTTGTTTAAACTTTCGCTTTGATTTTGTGTCATGCCGCTATAAGGATCAAACTTTGTCACGGGTTCAATTGCCCACTGAGCCAGTGCCGGTATCTGAGAAAGAACATGTTCTGTGACGTGTTTTTCACTCTTTGATCCCATTTTGCACTGAGATTCTCAAATGTTTTGTAAGAATCTTCCTGAGATTTGGCACAAAGTATTTTCCATATATCGTCTTTATAA
>VUQH01038456.1:0-26087 GCA_015106775.1 Etroplus canarensis | reverse complement strand
AAAAAAGCCCAAAAATTTTTTTTTTTTTGTGTGTGGGGGGGGGGGGGGTAAAAAAAAAAGAGACTACTACAAACATGGAGCACTGAGAAGTGGCATCTTACGAGCGGCACGTGAATGCAGCACCGCTCTGATTCAGCGAAGCACGCGGCCATTCACAGTTTACGGTCCCTCCGGTGACTCTGAATGACTCGCCCGAGCGCGTCTCCCCACTCCTCCTCCTCCTCCTCCTCCTCCTCCTCCTCCTCGCCTTCTAGACACACTTAAAGGCTTTTGGGCTTTTTTTTCTTTCTTTCTTTCTTTCTCACCGGCGAGCTAGAGTCTGGGTGGAGAGTGTGCATGTGAAACGATGCTGAGGAAGTTGGAAAGTAATGAGCGAGGATGCTGAAGCCGCCGGCAAGCCCGCTTTGTTCGCAGGAGCGCAAGGCTTTTGTGCCGCTGTCATCCCGCAGCTCGTCCCCTGCTGCTTTGTCTTCACTTGGCCCTCTGATACCGAGAGGTAAGGTGCACGTCGGCTTTTCATGCGCCGAGGCTGACCAGCTCTGTCATTGGTGCCGCATGTGTTCGGGCTCCGCTCTCCGTGGGTGATGCAAAGAATTATAATAGCAGTCCAAAAGGAAAAGCAGTGACAGGAGTCTTGTCCTTGGTGGGACTCTCTGGTACTCGGGGGAGTAAATGATGATGTGTGATGCCTAATGGGAGTCTCCCATTCTATTCTTCCTAAATTACTTCCTCAGACAAGGGATGGGATTTATGGTGATTTCCTGTTTTACACCTTTAAATTCTTTGTCCTTTTGCTGAATTTGTGCACAGAGCAGCTTCCCTGCCTTTGCCCATCAGCAGCCCCTAAATAATAGATTGGACCCTCACCACTTGGGGCTCTCACCTCATGCTTTTAATAGACGGCCAGGACGCCATGCATCTTTGCCTGCATTATTGTGTCTTAGATGGGTTGGTGACATGTTTTTTTTTTTTTTAACACATTAAATTTACACTGAGCTTCTGTAGCCCATCTATCTCTTAAACTAAATAATTGTGGTGTGTGTTTGTGGTTTTTTTTGGGGGGGGGCATTAACAGGAAATTAGACAAGTGAAATGTTAGCCTCCTCTAGTTCTGTCTGGCTGTGTGAAATCGTGGCTTCTGTAGACTTGCATTGCCGTGTGAAAGATGAGAGGATCTGCCTGCCCTGAGTGAAATATTGCCTTCTCAGTTCCTTTGTTCCCTCCACTCTGCTGGTGTGGCTACTGGCTGCCAGCCTGCTTGGCTGCAAGACCTGCTTTTATTCTTATTTTCTCATTTGAGCCAAGCATTAGAATCCCATTGGAGATTCATGCTGTGTCAGGCACAAGTGTAAATATATATATTATGTAATAAGCCGTATCTGTTCAGATCACTTAAGGAGGCTAATTGTTAATGACAGTCTCATCAATATAGACATGGTATGCTGAGTAACAGGCCAGTCTTATGCTTTATATATGATTCATATTGTTTTTTTAAACATATTAGTGATGACCAGCATCTCTTATGTGTGTGCCTGTTAGACAGTTCACCTGAAGACACTGAACCTGAAGCAGAGGTTTGTGTGTTTCTGTACGTGTGGACATTTTTTCTTGTGCTCAGCTACTGTGGTGACCCTTCTCTTCAAGGACGCTGGCAGAGTCTGCAGCTCTTTATTAAAACATAAAAGCTTGCTTTTCTTTTCTCTTTGATGTCCGAGAGGTTACCCATCCTCAAAAGTTAACTAGCTCCATATACATTATTTACATTTATATTTTTACCATCGCTAAATCCTCAGTAAAATTGTGTTCAAGATTTAAGCTTCTTGCGCCACAAGACTGATGGGGTGCTGTCAAGCAAAATGAATAAATGACCTTGACTCAACATAGATGGAATTCAAGGTGACGTGCAGTTGCTGTGTTACATTATTGGATCTATTTTTTTTTTCTCATCAGTTTGCTGGTCTGGCTACATTGTGGTCTAGCCACCCAGCCAGATGGTTAACCAATTAACCACTCAATCAGCCTGTTAGCCAGCCGGTCAGCCAGTCCTCCCAGCGGCAGCAAGCTGGCTGTCCAGCACACTGAGATGTCAGCCAGTATCCGGGGAAGCTTTTCTAATTACAAGCCTTTGAGGCTCTGCCAAAGCATGCAAAGCCTGTTCAGTGAGCACGATGCATGGAAATAAACATTAAGGTTCAGCATTTCTTATTCAGTTATTGAACAACTCACTTATCCTTTAGGTCTAAAAGAAACTTGTTGGCCTTCATTTGCTATAAGTTCCTTCACTTTCTAAATTACGCTGATAAAACACATGAGATATTGTTATTAAAAAAGTCTTAAATGTTTATTACTTTCAGTGTGTAATACACTCTGGGTCAATAAGAAAACACTAAGAGAACATCTTATTTACAGTTCCAGAGTTGCCATCTCGAGCACTAGAGTACACAAAGTATTTAAAAAAAATGCTACGCTGCGCTGTTTTAGGGTTGTAATATCCAGTGGAAAGGTTGCAAGGGAAATAATATTAGGCATCACAGCTTTATTGAGGAGAGAACTTCCTAAAGACGTGTGGCTGTGTTCTCAGCATTTCATGCATCCAATTGAGCGAAAGAGATTCTGATATGTTGGTGGTTGTGACTTAAACCAAATATAAGATCAGCACTGCCTCAGAGTTCTCCTGTGCTGTGATGCACTCTAAACAAATCCAAACTAAACACATTGTGAGTTTTACTGTATATTGTAATGTAAAGTAGGGATGGGCTTCTCAAGCAAAAAATGCTATTCCATATTCAGTGGGTGCTATTTTCTTATACTTATAAAACGCTCCTTCTCTCCCATGCTCTTAAATGACTGAGCATAATTGTTACAGTTTTACCTGGCTGAGTTTGGGCTGGAGCTGGCCTTTTTTCTTTCCGTGTTTTTCTTTTCATGATTTCCTGACAGCGGTGGTCGTCTTTGGCTTTGCTTGTTTCTCCTGTTTGGATAGTTACATGTACCCTCTCTGTGCCACACCATTTTTTGATATTTTTCTTGTATTTTTCTGTCTTGTGTCTGGCAAATATTCTCTAGGTGCATGACTGCCACTGGATCATATCCTGCCAGAACTTGGTAAAAATAAGAGAAAAGACAATATATTCAAATGTTTAAAATAAATGACCATCCTTAGTAAAAGTAGCCAGTATTGCGGCTTTGCAAGCTAATTATCGAAAGCAGACATTCGCCTTATCTCCTATGTGGGCGTCTTCATTTTGATGTACATTTTAAGTAATGTCTTGTATGTGTTCCTCCTCATGTACACTGCTTTCAGATTCACATTGAAAAGACTTAACATACAATTCATGGACAACGGTATTGGGCCATCTACACATTACACCTACAGGAGCTTTTTTGACATCCCATTTGAGGATGTGTGTGGGAGAAGGATTTTTGTCTCTTCATCCTAAAGAGCATTTGTGAGGTCAGACAGTGATGTTGGATGAGAGGGCCTGCCTCTCATACTTCATTCTAATTCAACCCAACTGTGTTTGATGGGGTTGAGGTCAGGGCTTTGTGCAGGTCAGTACATTTCTTCCACACCAAACTCATCCAACAATGCCTTTTTGGAGGTTACTTTGTGCAGTGGATCATAGTTGTACTGGAACAAAAAAGGAGAAAGTGTCTTGGTATGCTGAAACATTAAGGTTTACTGTCTCCAAAGTGTAGTGCTTTACACATTCACCTTGCAAGTGAAAGGTCCCTGACTCAATTTCAGGTGGGCACACAATCCCTTCTCACAATGGAAGGGTTGCGTCAGGACGGGCATCTAGTGTAAAACTGTGCCAGATTACTAATGCGGATTCATCTGCTGGTGGTGACCCCTTGGGGAAAGACAAGGGAGTAGTTGAATATGCTTTTTACACTGAAGCATTAAGATTTCCCTTCTCTGGAACTAAGGGGCCCAGACTGACCCCAAAAAGACAACCTGATAGCATTATCACTCCTCCACCAAACTTTATAGTTGGCACAGAGCAGTTAGACAGGTAATGTTTTCCTGGCATTCACCAAAGCCAGACTTGTCCATCAGACAAGAGAAGCAGAGTTGGTCACCTCACAGAACATGTTTCCTCACCTCCAGATTCCAGCAGCGATGCGCACTTTTACACCACTCCATCCAATTCTTGGCATTGTGGTTGGTGATTCAGGGCTCGCACGCAGCTGCTCGGCCATGGAAACCCATGCCATGAAGTTCCAGGTGCACAGTTTTTGTGTTGATATAAATGTCAGCAGAGGTTTGGAACGTTGCAGTTATTGAATCAGCAGAGAGTTGGCAACTTTTATGCATTATGCACCTTAGCAGTTTATGTCTGCCACTTTGTGGCTGAGTTGCCATAGAAATTTCTTGAGCCATCCTGTGGCAATGGTGACATCTTGTTACAGTACCACACTCAATTTCAGTTTGTTCTTCAGAACGACCCATTCTTTCGTGATTGTTTGTAAAGGCAGACTGCATGGCTAGGTGCTTGATTTTTACACATCTGTGTCAATGGGACTGAACGAAACACTGAGGTTCAGTGATTGAGAGATGTGGCCCAATACTTTTGTCCATATAGCGTAGATAGTGTAATATCAGAACCAGCTGTTCCAGCCTTCAGATGTTGCTACCCAGACTGCATTGTAACTATGGTGGCCAACAATCAAAGGGATTTTTTTGCATTCTATAAAAACTAAAACACCTGGATTTTTAAAATGTATAATTATATAAAGGGATACATGTCCTCATAGTCAGGATTCTGACTCACTTGATTTTATATATGTTCATCATGGTGTGTGCAGAGGCGGTGCTGCAGGACTCTTCCTCTCTATGTGGTAGAAGTTGGCCTGTTTCTTCCATTTTCTGTCTCTCTGATGCTATTGCCTCCAGCAAACGGTCATCATCATATTTCATAGCAGCTCCTCTCAAGAGACCGAGCTCTCTTCATTACTGAGACCTGGATGCGTTTCTGCCTCATAAGCTCAATGCTATTGATCAGAGCAGGTCGGCTACACTGTCGCAGCGAATCTGTAATGGTACATGCTTCAGCACATCTAAAGGAAAGTTATCCGTCAGTTATAATGTAATAGTAAATTTTAAATACCAAAAGCTTTAGAAGTATAGGATAATCTTTTCATTCATAAGCAACCAGCTTGTGTGAAACAGTGTTGTTTTATAGTTAGTAGGTGATATATGTTGCTACTTGTGCTACTTGTTTTTGTAACATGTTGCTCCAGATGTGACAGTCTGTATTTGCTTGATATTTCAAGCTTAATTGCCAATATCCGGTTCAGTATGAGTGGTTAGACACACTGTTTTGCTTCTCTCAGCTTTAAAACTGAGCTGCATCAGTTTGTCAGTTAAATCTGTAGGACTATACTGTTTTTATTCTGTGCATTTTAAGTGGACCTAATAAGCTCATTTCCCACTCAGTGTTTTCATTCATCGAATCTACTAAAGAAGCTTTGCACGATTCACAGTTTAAACTAATCTTTATTTATTTATCCTGGGTTAGAAACTGAAAGTAACATTTCTTCTTGAGAAGATGCATCTTATCAGAAGGTGCCGACAGCTTCTGAATTTTAATATAAATTGGCAAGAATGAGGGGAAAAAACAATATTGTTACATCAGGCGGACTGCTGTGTACACCGATCAGGCATAACAGTCTGACTGCTGAGAGGTGAAGTGAATAACACTGAATATCTCCTCACTGTGGCACCTGTTAGTGGGTGGGATATAATAGGCAACAAGTGAACGGTTCGTCCTCAAAGTTGATGTGTTAGAAGTAGGAAAAATGGGCAGCGTAAGGATTTGAGCAAGTTTGACAAGGGTCAAACTGTGATGGCTAGATGGCTGGGTCAGAGCATCTCCAAAACTGCAGCTCTTGTGGGGGTGCCCCTGGTCTGCAGTGGTCAGTATCTATCAAAAGCGGTCAAAGGAAAGAACAGTGGTGAACTGGTGGAGTCCATGCCTTGACAGGTCAGGACTGTTTTGGCAGGAAAAGGGGGACCAACACGATATTAAGCAGATGGCCATAATGTTGTGCCTGATTGGTGTATCTTCACGTCTCTCAGACCCAAAGTCTGTGAATGCATGCTGATCAGATCAGGTTAAAGGGGACTTGTTATGCTAATATCCAGCTCATTATTTTGATTCCTCACCGCTACTAGAGTAGCTTTGTATGAATCCCAGTTAAAAAATAATCTTTGTACCTGTCCATGGTGTAGCCAATTCCATGCTCTCACTTTAAATCCCCCCCCCCCCTTAACTTTGATGTGATTGGCTGCCCCTTGCTAACACAAGGTTTTAACTGCAAGTGGGTGGAGCTGCTGTTCTTGCAGCCAGAGTTGAGATGACCATATATGAGATATCACCCCTGACGTCTCACAGGTACACGTGTAGAAAAACTGCCTGAAACAGAGTGTTTTGACCAGTCTGAAGTCTGAGCTTTTGGCTCATGGGGAGTACTTAAACATATGCTGACCTCATTACTGAGCCATGTTTAATCAGAGCATCCATATCAATATGACAGAAATAAAACAAAAACACAATGGGTCCACTTTAATTACAAGCTTCCCTACATCTGGCAGTTTGTCATAGATTTTAACATGATTGAAGATTGGATTTTGGCAATATTTCTCTTTCTGTCTTTGAAAAATAGCAGCCTAAAGCCAAAAATGTAAGAGAGTTGCTTTTTTCTCAAGTGTGCGTGTGTGTGTGTGTGTGTGTTTTTCTCCATTTCTCCAGTGTCCATTAATGCATGCAGGAGATTGTGTGTTTAAGTCCTTTTTGAAATGGATGGCAGGTATTGTAAGAGCTCTCTCAGGGCTGCTTGTCTGTCTGCGGAAAAACACTCCAGGAAGCACTGCTCACTCTGATGCAAGGTGGACTGGTTGTTGCCCATCAGTCAAAAAACTTTGAAAAACCAGCTTACGAAGCAAGTAAACAGTTAAGACCATTTCTGTTTGATGTCCTGTAGTCATGTAAGTTCTTCTCGCTCAGTTTCTTTCACATGGATACACTCTCTAATGGATGCTGAGGCGGTGTGTGTCTGTAGCTGGAGGCTGAGGTTGGTGGTGCTCACAGTTTGGCGCGGTCGTGTTTCTGCAGTACTTACAGCCTGTAAGGGTTCACATGAGTTGACTGCAGACTTTTCTCGTCTCGCAGCTCAGCACGCAAAAAACGACTCCTTTAGTCCTCGAGTGATGTCTGCACAGCAGTGTGAGTGTGTCTAGAGAGGATGTAATCTACCCGCCAAATGATGTGCCTCATTGCTCCATGAAGTGACGCATCAGTGCATTGAGTTTCTGTGCGATTATTAGTCTCATCCCACTTGGACTCGAAGTTGTAACCACATCAAATCTGAATGGCAGCTTTGAGTTCCGTGTTACAATGTTGCCATAAATATAAAACCTTTATGGCATTGTCTGACTATCTGATTCTGTCATGTTAATCTTGGCAATCATGCAGTAATCTTTCTTGTTTGATTGGGGCCAGGGTAGGGAATTCTGTCTAGAGTCTTTAAATTGTTGTGGCTAATGACAGTTGTGGTCATAGCACCACAACATTAGCATCAGCATCAGTAAATCTAAGCTGATAGGAAGCTGCCAGCTAATGAGATGCTTTGCTCAAGCTGTGCACACACTTAGCAACTGTCAGGCTGGATAGGAATGCAATTTGGACATGCCGGCTGATCAAGCAAGCTCAGTCGGACAATTTGCCTGTTCTCTTATGCTGATTAACATTCTATTCATCTCAGATGATTGAAGAAGAGTTGGTGGGTTCCTTTGGTTCTTTAAAGCAGTCATTGGATTGGCTGTCACTGCAGCATAAGCGTAACATCAAACCTACTTGGGAGCAGATTTATTCAGTGTAAACAAGCTTAAGTGACCCTGCTTCTAAACCCTGTGCAAAATTTCCCAGGCACACACAGTGGTCAGTTTTTTCAGATTCTGTCCTCTTCCTGTTTGCTTTAAAATGAAAACTGTTAATTGTTCTGTGACCTAATAATCGCTAGAAATGGGAAGATCCAACATAACCCACTGCTGCATGCTCTGAATATAAAAGAACAAATGAGAAGAGTGGATGAAGATCATTATTGCTATCAAACTAAGGTTAAAACAGTTTACATTGTTCATCACTCTCTACTCTAGGAATTTTATTCTTCATTTTTCAAACATGATGGGTTTTTTTCAGTTTTATATTACCGCTCACTCACTTTAATTCTCTGTTAGACCATATGCTGTATAATTTCTTATAACTCTCTAATAGAAGCTCCTTGGGTGAATATATGCTCCTTCTCATTCATCATTCCTCCAATCACAGAGTTGCTCATCATGGTTTCATGTTTCCCCTAGTCATTGTCCACCAGAGCACGGTCGTCTTGGATGACTGCTTGGCTGATCTAATTCTCGTTTGGCTTTTAAAAAGCAAATAAACTGAATTAGCAAATCCTGGATCTCCCAATTGATCTTTAATCTTTTAAGCAACATACAGAGAAAGTAAATAAAGTTATGCAGTTTGCAGTGTGTGTTGATTCCACTCTAAATTCATTGGAACCACTCATTGGCAGGTGTTCTTCATATGTCTAATATGTGTAAATGATGCCTGTGAGATGGTAAACGAACAAATAAACAGTAAATACCTAAAATGGTGGAAAGTTTTTTGTGTAAAATCACACAGCAGCATCCCCTCCTTTGCCCATTTTGAATACACTATTCACTCACCAGTCACTTTATTAGGTACATCTTACTAGTGCCAGGTTAGACCCTGTTTGACCTTAATTCTTGTGGTATAGATTCAGCAAGCTGCTGGAAACATTCCTCACAGATTTTGGTCTATATTGACATGATGGCATCACACACTTGCTGCATATTTGCATCCATGATGCAAATCTCCCATTCCACCACACCAGCCAGAGCTACTCTACTGAACTGAGCCTGTAATGACTGTGGAGGCTCTTTGTATACAGTGAACTCCTTGTCATGTTCAGGAGATATGTTTTAGATGATTTATGGTTTGTGACATGGTGCGTTATCCTGGTGGAAGCATCTCCTGTTCCACCACATCTCGTAGGTGCTCTAGTGGATTCAGATGTGATGTCAGAAGATGGGTACACTGTGGTCATAAAGGGATGGACATGGTCAGCAACAACACTCAGGTTGGCTGTGGCGTTTAAACAATGTTCAGTTGGTACTAAGGGGCCCAAAATGTTCTAAGAAAATACCGCCCACACCATTACACCATCCCGTGGCATCCAATGTGGTCTGCTGCTGCTGTAGCCCATCTGCTTCAAGATTTGAGGTGTTCAGAGATGCTCTTCTGCATGCTTTGGTTGTAACAAGTGGTTATTTGAGTTACTGTTGCCCTCCTCTCAGCTTGAAGCAATCTGGGCATCCTCCTCTGACCGCTGGCATCAACAAGGCATTTTCATCTAAAGAACTGACCTCACTACATATTTCCTCTTTTTCAGACCATTCTCTGTAAACCTTAGAGATAGTTGTGCAGGAAAACCCCAGTAGATCAGCAGTTTGTGAAACGCTCAGACCAGCCCGTCTGGCACCAACAAGCACGCTACATTCAGAGCTACTTAAATCGGTTTGAACTTCAGCAAGTTGTCTTGACCATTGTCTGCGTATCTAAATATACTAAGTGGCAGTGATGTGATTGGCTAAGGAAGATATTTGAATTAAAGAGCAGTTGAACTGGTATACTTAATGAACTTTTGCTTTGTTGTAGAGAGCCTAACGGTAAAAATTACTGGAAAAGGTAACGGGCTTTTATTTACCTCAGCTGCAGAAACAGGAAGCAGGCTGCTATTAGAGACAGGACTCTGTTTCGAATTTCCTCAGGTTGATGAGTGTATGTACGAATCCTTAATGTGATGCTCTGGTTTGTTCTTTTTTGTGGTGTATATTTTAAATTAAAAGCCCTCTAATATTTACATCGCCGTGCCAGTAGATGTTTGTCCTTATTATTTAGTTGTCAGGTTGTCCACAAGAGTAACAATGGACTGGCATCAATATAGTGGGTTTTTTTTTTTTTCCAAGTCTTACCAACCGCTTAAAGTGCCTTACACTACAAGCCACATCTTTTCACACATATATTCCTACAGCACTTTATTCTTTGCACTTAAGGGCTTTATCTACCTTTCACAGCTGCGGCCAGTTAACCTAATAAGCGTGTCTGGACTGTGCTGGGAAACTGCCTTAACCCCATCCTAAAAAATATCACTCAACTGATCATTTAGCCTTCATCTCTTCATCAGATGCACTCTTATCCTACTGTTAATGTATAGTTTTTTTTTAACTTGTGATTTCCCCTGTGTGTGCTCTCATCTCTCCACAAGTGAGCAGTGTGGTTTGTCAGCATTGGACTGCAACCACCAGCAGCAGCAGAAGCAGCAGGTCAGGACCATGAGTCTGTATGGGGCCGGCGTCAGTGGCAGCGCCGTGGGTGGGGCGAGAGAAAGGGGAGGAGGAGCTGAACATTATCGGGAACAGCGGCGGCGCTCCAGCGATCGTTCGCGTGACTCCTCCCATGAGAGGGGAGAGGGCCAGCTGACACCTTGCATCAGGAATGTTACTTCTCCCACTCGGCAGCATGGTGAGGAGAAAACAAAGATGAAATGCTTGTTGTAACAGATGGTTAGCCGGAAACATCACTTCACTAATCATCTGTGTGTCTTCATCCATAGACCGTGAACGTGGCGAAGGAGGCTCATCATCCAGGTCCTCCAGTCCACGTCCTCCCAGGGTTTCTCTTCCCTATTCCCACATAGGACACATACCTCGGTCCCTGGGTCCTCCTGGAGGTGACCACCACTCCAAAACTTTGGGCCAAGGACCCTGTGATATGATCTACGTGTATGACCTCAGCAGTAAAGAAGGGCATCGCAGTGGGCTGAGACTGGGAGAAAGAGTAACGCTTATTGTGGACAATACAAGATTTGTGGTGGATCCTGCTATATTCACAGCCCAGCCGAACACCATGCTGGGCAGGTAACGGAACACATTAATCATTAAAGCCACTTTGCTTTTTACCCCAAACTCACACACAAAACAGCATTAAGCATAATCAGTGGAGTGGAAGGATTTAAAGGGTAGGAGCAGGCAAGGTATGGACTGGAAGTGTGTAGAAACTGGCAGAATAGTTCTACCTCATGCATAACAGTGCTATTATATCACTTTTCATTTTAGTAAAGCTGGATTTTTTTTTTTTAATGGACTGTTCACTCCATCAGCCACCTGCCGTTCTCAGAAACTAAAAGCTTTAGCTGTATTTGTGCTGGAAGAACAGCGCTCTCTTTTTTTTTAACCCAGGGCATACCATCGGATTTCCTGTGAAGTCTGAGTTGCACGTACACAGAGCTGAGGCTGCCTGAAGTCGCCAGTTTGTGGGAAGTTCCTGTCATGCTTGAAAATTTAACACACATTAAACAAAGAAACCATTAAGGTTTAAGTTACACAGAATGCATTTTTACGCCCTGAGCGAGCTCTGCTGGAAAAAACACGCAATAACAGTTGTAATGTGAAATGGCAATAATCAAACCATCGGGGACCTGCAATGTGTGGAGGGTTTTTTTCACAAGTCTATTCATTATCCAGTCTTCAGGCAACTTTTCCTTCTGTACAAATCTTATGAAGCTGGGTATATGAAGTTCTCTGTTGAAAATTGCTCAACTTTTGTTGCGCTTTTCAGTATCCACTTCTCTCCCAGCGACCAACCCAAATCAAGAAGGGGGCAGCACTTACATCGATGCTACACATTATGGTGGAGGAGAACACTTGAAAGAGAAAACTCTTTTTTTCCACTGCTCCTTTTGGAGGTTGCCACAGTGGATCATCTGCCTCCATTTCACCCTTATCCTTGCATCCCCTTCTGTTACACCAGCCTTCTGCATGTCCTCCTTCACTACATCTATAACCTTTCCATTTGGTCTTCCTCTCCTTTGTCCAATATATCCACTACCCCTCCTCTGAACATGCTCAAACCATCTCATCCTTGTTCCTATTACTTTTATCTTCAAACTGCTCGGCATGAGCTGCTTGATGTACTCATTTCTAATCCTGTCTATCTTGGTCACTCCCAACAGAAACATCAGCATCTTCAAAACTGCCACCTCCACCACTGGTCTTCCTGTCAGTCCCACTGTCTCCAGACCAAGCATCATAGCAGGCCTCACTACCATCTTGTAAACCTTTCCTTTCACTCTTGCTGCTATCCTTCTGTCACAAAGCACCCCGACACTCGTCTCCACCCACTTCACCCTACCTGCACTCTCTTATTCAGCTCTCTCGTGCTTGACCCTAGGTGTTTAAACTCCTCCACCTTCACCGCCTCACTCTCATTCACATAAGTACTTTTGTAACCTAGTAAAAATAATTGCTTGAGACAAGCAATTTGAACATTATGTCATGGGCAAAATAAACTGTCTGTAGACACAGACCCTTAAGGTTTTACAATTTTGCTGTCTATGAACACAAATCCAAAGTTTTTCCAAGCAGGACTTTGATTATAAATTGATCTATCTGGAATTTAAGTTGGGTTGGGAACCACATGGTTGCTGTTGAATTATTCCAGGCCTTAACTCGATCCCCATTGAGCCTAAGCAACAGATTCTGTATTTTTAATCAGATTTTTAGAGTCAAATTTTAACCTTTATTCGAGCTTATTTATGTAATTTTTTTTACTGTTGACTATTTTAAGCTCATCCAACCAAAGGACTGATGAATTCACAGGAATCACTGCTTTTCTCCTGCAGTATTGGTCAGAATTTAATCAAACTTGTGCATTATGATTACCTGATGGGCCTTCAGCCAAACTGAGTTCAAGGTCATATTTGTGGTTTTACAGACACTTTTCCATTTTTACATGAATCGCTACTCCTGAGTTTATTGGTCTAGATTGTAATATTCTTGTGTTTGCATATGCTGTCTTTATTTATAACACATTAATGTCTTGAGCTAGGTTAGGGTCGGAAAAGAACCAGGGTCGTGGCATAGGTGTAGCATTGCGTGGAATAACCTGGTTTGTTACACTCTCTCTGGCAGATTTTTTATGTTTGTTTGTTTATTTCTTTCTTTCTTTCTTTTTGATGATGATGATTTCTTATTTTTTGTTTATTTATTTATTATTATTTTCAACAGACTTTGATGTTATTTGTCTTGAAAAAGCACTGTTCTGAATTGTGATTGCAGAGAGATAATACAGGCCAGATGTCTCATCAGTGCCTTCGGCATTTTTAGTGAACATTAAACAAAGCATGGCCATTTATCTGTTCAGCTATTGTCAGATTAATTTCTTCTAATATGCACTTTGTTTTCAGTCATTAATTAAACACCTGTTTGTTTCCTTCTTTTCCTTCATCTGCTGTTTGTTGTCAGGATGTTCGGTTCTGGGCGGGACAACAATTTCACTCGGCCCAACGAAAAAGGAGAGTTTGAGGTTGCAGAAGGCATCAGCTCTACTGTCTTCAGGGCCATCCTGGTGAGAAAGGCTTTACACACTGTCTGTACTTCTGTGACCTTCTATGTAAACCTCTCTTTGTCTCTACTTTCTTTACTTGATTTTGTCTCAGCCTTGTCTCTGGTTTTCCCTCAGTAGCTCCTTGCTTGCCCCTCTTTTAGCCACTGGTGCTGTAACTGTCTTCTCTGTCATGTTCTCTGTGCCATGCTTTTTTACAGGCTTTCAGCACATTTAGTCTTATCATCACCTTTCTCCTGTTTTTCTTTTTGTCCTTCCTGTTTGTCCTCCATCTATGGCCCAAAACTTTTTCCTGAAAGACAGAATCCTAAAATAAATGTGTAGTTAGTCACCCAGGGACTGCACAGAAGCTACACGAAACCCCCCAAACAATCTGATGTTGTAAACTATATGACACAAAATTAGCTCTTTTTCTTTTCAGAAAGATTGCTTGTTAAGGTAAGGGGGTCATATACGCTATATGGACAAAATTATTGGGCCATTTCTCTTAATGAATTTAGGTGTTTCATTCAGTCCCATTGCCACAGGTGTATAAAATCACATACCCAGCCATGCAGTCTGCATTTTTAGAAACGTTCCTAATCCAGCCATCTTAAAAAGGTCACTGAATTACAGTGTGGTAGTATATTAGGGTTCCCCCATTGCAGCAAATCAGTTCATGAAGTTTCTTTCCTCCTAGATATTCCACTATCAATTTTAAGTGGCATCCTCGCAAAATGAAAGTATTTGGGAACCACAGCAACTCATCCACCAAGTTGCAGACCATGTAAAGTTACAGAGTGGGGTTGCCAAGTGCATTAAAGTCGCCAACACTATGCTGACTCAACAAGTGTAGAGTTCTAAACCTCTTCTGGCATTAACATCAGCAAAAAACTGTGGGAGCTTCACGGCATGGGTTTCCATTGCCAGTGAAATGCCAAGTGCAGGGTGGAGTGGTTTAAAGCATGCAGTGGATACATGCTCTGTGGAAAGGTGAATCACACTTCTGTATCTGGAAGTCTCATGGATGAGTCTGGGCTTGGTGATGCAATGTTTTGACTTGGCCCCTTAGTTCCAGTGAAGGGAAATTATTGCTTCAGCTTACTTGTAGGAACAATTTTGGGAAGGCCATTTTCTGCTTTAGCATGACTCTGCCCCAGTGCACAAAGCAAGGTCCATAAAGACGTGGTTGGATGAGTTTAGTGTGGATGAACCTGACTGGCCTGCACAGAGCCCTGACCTCAACCCCATCCAACACCTTTGGGATGAACTAGGGCAGTAATGGTCAGGCCCTTTCGTCCAACATCAGTGGCCCACCTCACGAATGCTCTTCTGGGTGAATGCTTAAAAAAAATCCCACAGACACGCTCCAAAATCTTGTAGAAAGCCTTTCAAGAAGAGTGGAAGCTGTTGAAGCTGCAAAGGGGGACCAACTCTATATTAATCCCAATGGATTTGAATGGGTTGTCATAAAAGTTCTTGTAGGTGTAATGCGTAGGTGGCCCAATACTCTCATCTGTATAATGAAGGCTTAGAGCTGTGGTGTCGGTTTAGCATTGAATATTGGTGGGCAATGCAGCCGAATAACCTGGTTTTTAACACTATTGCTGTTCTGTTGTGCTTGCAGATTTTCAATGGTTCTCTTCTTTCAGATGGTAGACCTACTGCTAATAACACTGTGGTAGCTTGAAATATCACTTTGCCACGCATGTTGCATGCCACATGTATCCTGTTAGATGGTGATAGTCACGATCATGGAGGGAGTGGTCCTACTGGTTGACTCCCACATTAGGAAGGTTCGGTTGGGCCCTGCTGTCACCATATTGCTAACAGCAGTAATATGGTCACTGCTATGGAATGCTGATGCCTTCACATATTTTTATGCTTTTTGTAGTCATGGTTACTGTCATAATACTCGCGAACTTAAAAACTTTCATTTGATGCTTAATGAGATGAATTCTGTCCTGGATTTGACTGTCTGTGAGCCTCCTGGACTTCTCAGTGGATTTTAGTTCTCAGTAGTTTGTGCAATACAGCCGACAAGACAAGAAAACTTATCACTTTCTTCATGTACTTCACACATTACAATAACTTGTGAATTGTGACAGATTGTGAGTTGAATGAGCTCACTAACATTTCTGGTTGGCTGGATCTTGTGTACTTTGGGTATAAAATCTTTGAAAAACCACTGTTTTAGGAAAACTCATGGTGGCGATTGTTTTCTTAGCTTATGTAGTTTAAAACGTTCTGCTGCATTAGTGCATCTTTTTCTATAGTGCTTAAACTGAAATATCTTAATTCCAACAGCAGCTGGTGCACAGACTGCAGTGAACATGCTTTGTTTATTAATGCAAATTTCAAATGGCAGTATCCTGTGTTTATAACAAAAGAAAACATGATCAGCAGAGCAACAGCCTGCAAGCGAAGAGTGGAAATTTTCCTGAAAACCCTCCTGTTTGTTTCTGGCAAGTTTAAAATGTTATCGGTTTGCATCTTCTTTTGGAGAGAGCATTAGTAAAGGGTGGACAGCTGCTCGATTTTGATCTTGGAAAGAGCATGTATGTCTGTAGGAATTACACATGAAAGGGAGTAAAGTGGAAAAGCAGAGCAGGGAGCGAGAGGTGCCAGAGCTTTGTGTCCTGTGTGCCCTGAGTCTCCTCTCTCTTTCCCCCCATCTGTAGAAACTCTCCTGGGTAACAGCCAATGTGAGGCTGCACAGAGACAGAGGATGGAAAGTGGAGCAGGGAGGGGAAAGTGACGTCGGCAGCTTTTACTTTCATCATCCTTCACTCTTTAGCCCTCCTCTTTCTCCTCTTAGCCTTTCTCTCTCTGTCCCCTGTGACGTAGCTTATTTTTACTTTCATCACGGCTCGCTCGCTCTCCATCCTGCCCCCCTCCTCTCCCTTATCTCGCTCACTCTCTCTCTCCCAGCAGCATTAATAATGGCGCCTTGTTTTTTCTCCCTTGCGTGTGTGTGCGCATGAACGTCCATCTCTCTGCCCGTTAATGTGTGTGCGATTGCGCTGCTGAAAATGGCAGGATTACTACAAGTCGGGGATAATCCGCTGCCCTGACGGCGTTTCCATTCCCGAGCTGAGGGAGGCATGTGACTACCTCTGTATCTCCTTCAACTACAGCACCATCAAGTGCAGAGACCTCAGTGAGTACCCAAACTCTCCATGCTGATCAGTTAGCTGTTGATTTACTGCACGCTGATGTAGTTCCTCGTTTTGTCAGTGCACAGAGTTTGGTAAGTGTGTTTTATTTTTTTAACAAAAGGTGGATGCAGCTGCATGTTGTACACTTGCGGGTATAGGAAAGCAATAATTTCACACTAATTGAGTGGCTATTGTTTATAGACAGATATATTGTCCTTTACTGACGCCGTCATTCATATGTGGAGAGAGAAAAAAGCCTGACACATTCGCATTTTTATCGTTTGCTTGAATTTATATTTGGTGTACCCATGACATCACACGCATACATGGACATGTCAGTTTGATACAACGCTACATGTGTGGGATATTTGTTGTTGTTGTTGTTGTTGTTCATGTCCGTGCCTCTTGTTTGTGTGTCTGAGTGTGTGGGAGGAGCAGCTTCAGCTCGCAGCCTGCTGCTGCTGCTGCTGCACGCTGAGCTCTAAGTAGGTCATGATTAGCTGTGAGATTCAGTGCTTGTTATGCAGGCACATAATCAGCCAAACCTGGCAAGTCTATTTCATCCATAACAGGAAGTGATTTTTGGTTGTTTTTTAAAATTTTAATAGATCCTGTTTTTAGTGTATTTTTTATACTTTGTTTTTTTGTAATAATTTGAACTGATTGCTGTTCCAGGTAAAAAAACACACAAGAAATGCACTGATATATCAGCTGTAAATAATACTGGATTTACTGGTGCCACTGGCTGATATTTATCTGTGGTGTATTTTTGCCCTGGTGAATTTAAATGTTAGCATAATGAAGTGCTAAAAAAAAGCTTTTAAAACAATTAATCCATTTTCTGCCGTTTATCTGGGTCTGGGTCGAGCGAGCCTTAGTTTAAACAGAGATGCTCAGACCTCCTCCTTCACAGCCACCTTCTTCAGATCCTCCAGAGAGACACCAAGGCATTCCTAATCGAGAGATACAATCTCTCCAGCATGTCCTGGGTCTGCCCTGGGGCTTTCTACCACTTGGACAGGCCCAAAACACCTCACCTAGGAGCCGTCCAGAAGGCATCCTTATCAGATGCCCGAACCACCACAGCTCGCCCATTTCTATGCGGAGGAGTAGCAGCTCTACTCTGAGCCCACCTGAATGAGCAAGCTCCTTCAGTATTCGTTTATGCACAGCTCTCTTAAGGGCCTGCAACAGCATTTCAGTCAGGTTGAGGTCTGGACTTTGACTGGGCCATTGCAACACCTCAATTCTTTCGTTTTCTGGCCATTCTGTTGTATATTTGCTGCTGTGCTTGTGATCGTGGTCCTGTTGCAGGACTCCATTTCGGCCAGACTTCAGCTGCCAGACTGGTAGCCTCATATTTGTCTCTAGAATACTTTGATATACAGAGGAGTTCATGGTGAGCTCAATGTCTCCAAAGTGTCCAGGTCCTGTGGCTGCAAAACAAGCCCAAATCATCAGCCCTCCACCAGCCAGTCTTCACAATTAGAATGAGGTGTTTGTGCTTTCATGTTGTGTTTGTTTTTGGGTTTGTTTGTTTTTTTTGTTTTGTTTTTTTTTACCAAATTTGTTGCTGTGCATTATGGCCAAAAATCTCCACTTTGGTCTCTCTTGTCCAAAGTTCAAAAGTGTTGTGGTTTGTTTAGATGTAACTTTGCAACCCTTAGCTGTACTGCCATGTTCTTTTAAGAAAGAAGAGGCTTTCTCCTGGACACCGTTCTAAACAAGCCATGCTTATTCAGTCTCCTCTAAGTAGTCATAAACTTTAACATTTAACATGCTAACCTGAGTCCTGAGTCTGATATGTAGCTCTTGTGGTTTTTCTTGGAGCATTACACAGTCTGACCTTGGGGTGAATTTGCTGGGACATCAACTCCTGGGAAGATGGTGGCTTTGTGTTAACACACACATTTGAAGGCTCCAGACCACCAAATGTCAGCTTTCCTAGGGGAAAGTCTTTCCAAGTGGCAACACCTGTTTTAAAGCTCCCATCAAAATGAATAGGAAGTGTGTCTCAGAAATAATATCTGTGCTGACCAGGACTTTCAAACTAAATGTATAGAATTACCTGTCAGGGTTCTTATCATGTCTCTGTCACTAATCGCAGTGCAGTGACATATTATTCATTGAAGTTTGACACAGTCACAGTTTATCAGCAGTAATTACAGTCTTCTGCTTGTTTACACTGCTTATTAGAGGAAGACTAATTGAACACAACATCACAGCACAGTATAATTTCTGTCCACACTGTCCGTCTGTCCTTTCTCAGGCGCCCTCATGCACGAGCTGTCCAACGACGGAGCCCGGCGTCAGTTTGAGTGTTACCTGGAGGAGATGGTGCTGCCACTGATGGTGGCCAGCGCCCAGAGTGGGGAGAGGGAGTGTCACGTGGTGGTGCTGACTGACGACGACGTGGTGGACTGGGATGAAGAGTACCCACCGCAGATGGGAGAGGAGTACTCGCAGAGTAAGATTGTGTAACTGTCAGGATTTCACAATGAACCCAGCTGCTCTGCTGATCTGGTTCGTTAGCCTCATAACTAGGTGACAATAATCTGATGGAGGCCGTGCTCCAGTTAAGAGAAACCAGGTTAAGGTGCCTCAGTGTGTGAAAGGAGGTCAGTGTGGTATGAACACTTCCTGCAGCTCTGCTTACTTTCTGTTTGCAAAGCTGTTTTTTTTTTTTTTAATCTTTTCGATAGGGCAGAGAAGTCACATATTAAGAGACAGAATGACAATATTGGTTTCTGCCTCGTATTTTAATGTGCTGACTTCACATTAGTTTAGTTTTTGAATGTGTTTCTTGTCCTCCACAGTCATCTACAGCACCAAACTCTACCGCTTCTTCAAGTACATAGAGAACAGAGATGTGGCCAAGTCAGTGCTGAAGGACAGAGGGCTAAAAAAGATCCGGCTGGGAATAGAAGGTACACTGTTACTATTGCCTTAACTCAGTAGAATTTCTGTCTTTAGCCTCGCAGCCTGGTCCAAGAATTTCTAAAGGAAGCAGATGTTGATTGTTTTGGATACTGCATAAAGTACTATGCAAGACAAATCTTCTTTTTAATGTTATAGCCAGGCCAACACAGTCACAGCTCTGTTGCGCCCTGTATTCTTTAGCTCTCAATAGTAATAACAACTATCGAGACTAAAACTGTCAGGTTTTGTGGTGTGGACCCAAAAAGCAGACTAGACACCATGATGTAAGATTTAGCTACGTCTAATGATAACCAGGTGGTACAGGGTTTGGATCTGGAATTGGGTGACCAAGCGGGGTTCCAAGAAACAGCTCTCCTTAGAGGTATTCGAGGCAAGTTTAATCAAGAGAAACACGAGTAGGTAGTAGGCAGGTTTCGAGACTGGTCCAGGTGGCTAGCCAGTGGTCCTAGGACGAGCAGAGACAAATTGTGAACAGAAGCAAAAAACAAACTTTCCATAAACTCTTTAACTAAGCAGGCCTGGCTTGCTACATGAGAAGTAGCTACACTTCAGTGGAGTATGGAGGAGACTGCGGGTGTGCAGCCTTCACTTCACCCAGACACACCCACACCTGAAACTAGAGCATATTTGATTAGTGCCAAACCCAAGAGACGGGTAGAGAGAGAGGAAGAAAAGGCAGGTCCATACCTAGAGACTAGGGGACCATGACAAAAAATGCTCACAGAAGAATCATTACATACAGCAGCTTACAATCATCCAAGTCATTCCATATAAAATCCTTCAAATTTTAAAAAAGTTGCACTCTGTACCCCTAAAAATCAGCTGATTTTGTTTTTTGTTCAACTTTTAGAATATACACTCACTGGCCACTTCATTGGGCAAATCAGTTCAACTGCTCTTTAATGCAAATCTCTAATTGGTCAATCACATTGCAGCAATTCAACGCATTTAGACATGTAGAGATGGTCAATACAGCCTGCTTAAGGTCAAACAGAGCATCGGAATGGGGAAGAAAAGGGATTTAATTGACTTGTTAGGACAGATGGGTTTGTCTGAGTATTTTAGAAACTGTTGATCCTCCGGGATTTTCCTGCTCAACCATCTTTAGGCTTTACAGAAAATGATCCGAAAAGGAGAGAATATCCAGTGAGCTTTAGCTCCCTGGGCGAAAATGCCTTGTTGACGCTAGAGAGATGGTGTTGGTGTAATGGTGTCAGGAGTTTTTCTTGGAAGACTTTGAGCGTTGTTTAAATGCCACAGCCTACCTGAGTATTGTTGCTGGCCATACCCATCCCTTTACGACCTCAGTGTACCCATCTTCTGATGGCTGCTTCCAGCTTAAAGCACCATGTCACAAAGCTCAAATCCTCTCAGACTGGTTTCTTGAACATGACAGTGAGTTCATTGTCCTCAGATGGCCTCCACAATTACCACATCTCAATCTAATAGAGCACCCTTGGGATGTGGTGGAATGGGAAGTAAGCATCATGGATGTGCAGCTGACAAATCTGCAGTAACTGTGTAATGCTGACATACTAGCAAGGCGTGCTTAATACAGTGGCCAATAGGTATATATGAAAATTGTATGAGTTAGAGGCCCTTGAAGTACATGGGGTGGGTTGAATTTTGGTGCTTTTAAGCTGCATTTTTTTTCCCCAGCATTTTTGAGCCCTCATAACTTCTTAAATACAGGAGGTATCCACATGAAATGTTCAGGGCTAAAAAACACATTTAATCTTAATTAATTAACCTAATTAACACCCACTCTCCAGGTGACAATCTAACAAAAGATGTCATTTTTGTTCCATGCAATTTTTTCCATAACCAATTTTCAGCGTCAATATCAGAAGATCTATAGTTTCAATAGCCAAACTGCACCAATTTGGTGTCTGTGAGGGAGCAGAAAGAAGCATCAATACTCTAGCTGTTTGATCTGTTTTGTAACAGTTCACTGGAGAAAACTTAAAAAAGCGCAGTTTCTGTAACTTTCAAAGGTCATATCACAGTGTGGGATATATGTCCGGAGTTCCACAGGGCTCTATGGTAGGCCCCATATTTTTCACCTGATATTTGCTTCTCTTGAACATGCACAGAAAGACTAAAAGTGCACAAGTCAACCAGTTTTTACTTGGTTGTTTCAGCATCTCACCTCACTTCCCCAATGCTTTGCAACCATCAGAAGTACCTAAAATGTCTGCAAAGTATTGTAGCTCAGAGCACACTGCTTCATAACCTGACACACACAGAGGCTTCCTAAGCTGAAAAACAACAACAAACCTGGAGGAAAAACAGTTTTAGGTCATGGAAATTTGAACATGTTAAAGAAGCAAATTAGGAGTTCCTTCAAGCTCTCAGTGGAATATTATTACCAGCATGTCTGTACAGAGTAAATGACATCAACACCCTGTGAAAGTCAAAAAAGCTGAGGCTAGAATTTCCACCACACCAATAAAATGCTTCTTAAATGTGGTTTCCATTACAAGCCATTTAAGAAAATATTAAAACTCAAACTTTTTGAGAATCACTTTAAGAACTAGCATGCTCAACATCTGAAGTTGAAAAAGAAGATTTAGGGCCACATACCCTGCAGGTTTCAACTATTAGTAGCCAACTATGTTTATACATGTTGAGTTTTAGTGAAATAAAGGTCAGCCTCATGGCATCAGCAGTGTCTTGTTTATTTTCCCCTCTAAGGTCATATTAACTTGAACGTTGTGTTTGTTCTGTGGTTGTTCAGCAGATCAGCTGATCTTAATTTCAGCTCTGACAAAACTGAAGTCGTACTTGGCCCTAAAAATCTCAGAGACATGGTGTCTAACCAAATTCTGACTCTGGCTCATACTAGCCTCTAATACTACCATACGAACAAAAGTATTGGGCCACCTACACTTACAGGAGCTTTTATGACTTCCCATTTTGAATCCATAGGCATTAATTTGGGTTGGTCCTCTCTTTGCAGCTAAAACAGCTTCCTCTCTTCTGGGGAGGCTTTCTACAAGATTTGAGTGTCTGTAAGAATTTTTATCCATTCATCCATAAGAGCATTTGAGAGGTCAGGCACTCATGTTGGACAAGAGGGCCTGGCTCACAACCTCTGCTCTAGTTCACCCAAAAGGTGTTGGATGGGGTTGAGGTCGGGGCTCTGTGCAGGCCAGTTAAGTTCTTCCACACCAAACTCATCCAAACATGCCTTTATGGAGCTTGTTTTATGCGCTGGGGCAGAGTCATGCTGGAGTAGATCCCAAACTGTTCCCACAAAACTAGAATCATACAGTTGTCCAAAATGTCTTGGTAAGCCGAAGCATTTCCCTTCAGTGGTACGAAGCGACCAATGCCAACCCCAGAAAAACAGCATTGCCCCCGCTCTGTAACTTCACATCGTCTGCCACTTCACGGCTGAGTCGCTGTGGTTCCTAATCGCTCCCACTTTGCTTTAGAGGGAAATAGCTAGACTAGCCCTCTCCTGTTCAAGCTCCATGAAAAACTCTGTTTTGTTGTAATTACATTTTGTTCCTTCCTCCTCAGGATACCCGACCTACAAAGAGAAGGTGAAGCGACGCCCTGGAGGTCGTCCAGAGGTCATCTACAACTATGTGCAGCGCCCCTTCATCCGCATGTCCTGGGAGAAGGAAGAAGGAAAGAGCCGCCACGTGGACTTCCAGTGCGTCAAGTCCAAGTCGACCACCAACCTGGCCGCGGCCGCCGCAGATATTCCGCAGGACCAGCTGGTGGTCATGCACCCTCCGGGTCCGCAGGTGGACGAGCTGGACACTCTGCCGCAGCCGCCGGGTGCCAGCGAGCCTCAGCATTCGGTGCTCGGACAGGGGTCAGAGAGCAACGCGGGTCCCCAGCTAGCGCAGGTTCAGGACGGCCCAGGCCACGCCGCACACAGCAACCAGCAGCAGCAGCAGCAGCAGCAGCACGGCGGCAGCGGGGGCGGCGGGAACCACACTCAGGCCACTTACCACTATGAGCCGGACCCCGACACGCCATCGCCCTCTGCATGAGATGGCCGACTGCACACTCCCACCCTCCACCTCTGTGTTCACACCTCCAGCAACAAGTGCTTTCGACTTCACCGACAAAGCTCCTTTTAGTCCCATCGCAGCTGTACACACGTTGGCGCACAGCGAAGCACACGCCCCCGATCGGCTTTCGGCAGCCATTGAGCACAGTTGTAGCATCAAAGCAACTTGTTGCTTTCAGTGTGAGCACAGACTTTATCCTCCTCCCCACCACCTCCGCCTCCACCTCCTCCCGAGTGGCAAAACACCAGTTTGCCTTGCGTTGCACCTCCGCTGCAGCCACACAGCGTCCCACTGAACAAGAACTAGAAGCACATCAGCAGGCCCCCCTCCCCCAACGCCGTTTACTCTTTTTTTTTTTCCCTTAATTTATCAACCAAAGGCGAGTTTAGTGGGATTCTGTGTACATGTGAAAGGACAGAGTTGTGTTATACATCATAATGAAGCCTGTGTGAGAGAATGTAGTGGATGTGTGTGTGAGTGTGTGTGTGTGTGTGTGCTGTAGGATACTGTACCTCACTGGGGAAGTGGATTTCAGTGCCTCTGCATATTTCTTTTGGGGAGGCAGTCATTTGGATGCGACGATGGGCCTTTTTTCCGGTGGATGCCATTTTCACTCCTGAGGGGTGTACTACGAAGCAAGTTCAACCTAGTCAGGCTTTCTTTGCGTTAGCTGGTTCAACAAAAACCTAGAACTTTATTAGGCTGCCACCAGATCAGGTAAATTATTGAGTTTTCTCAGTGATAAACAACCTACAAAAAGTTGACCCCATTTCTAATCTGCGTTCAAAAAAAACAAAGCATCTTTATACATTTTCCCCGAAATGATGAAAGTTTCACAGACAACGTGACGCATACGTCGTTTCCCCTGGTGTAAGTTTGCAGATGGGCTTCATTTGGTGGTGTTGGTATGCTCGGCATGAGCAACGTGAGCAGAGTGCAGCTGATTTTCAAACCATGTAGAGAGCCACGTTTGTGACACTGAAAACTCTCATTTTCTTCTAAACTCTCTAACCCATTGGGGGCTCACTTCGTAGTACACCCCTCCGTTGATTTAGGTTTTTTTTTTGTTTTTCCACTTTTGAATCCTGACTGAGGTGCTCTGAAACTGCACAGGTTCATCGTCACTGCTGTGAGCACACAGGATGTCAGAAAAGATGCTGAACACGTTTTTTAAATAAATGTTATTCACAACCTTCATGAATCAGAATCGCTTCCTTATTTATGCCCTTTTTAAAATGATTTCCTTACATACACACACAACTACATGAGCACAATGACTGGCCAGATAAACCTTCAGTTCAATGAAATCTGCAATTAGCAATGGTGATGGATGGGTTGACAGGTGAGGTCGGGCAGGAGTCTCCGTGGACTATGATGTTCACAAACGACATTGTGCTCTGTCGTGAGAACAGGGAGGAGGTGGAGGAGAGCCTGGAGAGGTGGAGGTATGCACTGGAGAGAAGAGGAATGAAAGTCAGTAGAAGTAGTGAAGGTGGATGAGTTGACATACTTGGGATCAACCATCTAAAGCAACTGACGGAGCACGAGAGGTGAAGAAGAGAGTGCAGGCAGGGTGGAGTGGGTGGAGACTGTCGTGTCAAATTCAAAGAGTTGGAGGCCAGTTGAAGGCTAGGTCTAGGCCGTCACACCTGACTTTCAGTTTTCCGAGTCTTTCTTTGCAGAATATTTCTAAGTCTTCAGTCAATGCGCTGGAGTCCAATAAAATTGAGTTCAGTAGGCTTTATTCTTCAGAACCGGTTCAGAGGTCAAGCCGTGAGCTGTCCTGCAGGTCAGCTGAGCTCTGAGCGCTGGGCAGCAACTGATACAGGGCCAAATTGTGGGTGGGCTTCATACCTGGGTCGAGACTGGGCACGCCTGGTTTACCAGTTCATGCCCACTTCCTTTTTCCTTTGGGCATATTTGGGCAAATTTTAATGGCGTCAAATTTTGCTGACTCTGCTCCTTTTTTGCTGACTCCGCACTTTTGATTTATACTGGAGTCTATTGACCCCTGCTGGGCCTTTTTTTAAAAGGCAGGTTGATTCTGTAGGTAACTTTCTTTTCATAGACAATATTCTCAATTTGCTCTGCAGAACAGCTGTGTCTTCTTGTTTGTGGTACATATGGTGATTACATAGTACATACATGGTGAGTATATTGTGGAGGTCACACAAGAAAACCAAACTTACACACTATTCTGCTAAAAAAAAATTAGACACCACAAGATGAGTGTCAGGGGTGCTTTGTGACAGAAGGATAGCAACAACAAAGGGAAGGTTTACAAGATGGTAGTGAGACCTGCTATGGAGATGGTGGCACTGACGAAAAGACAGGAGGCAGAGTTGGAGGTGGCAGAATTGAAGATGCTGAGATTTTCTCTGGGAGTGACCAGGGTGGACAGGATTAGAAATCAGTCCATCAGAGGGACAGCTCAGGTTGAGAAGTTTGGAGATAAAGTCAGAGAGGCAAGGCTGAGATGGTTTGGACAT
>VUQH01038454.1:0-41269 GCA_015106775.1 Etroplus canarensis | reverse complement strand
TGAGGATGTACACATCCTGGACAGGGAGGAACGCTGGTTTGAGCGGGGAGTCAAGGAAGCCATATACGTGAAAAGGGAAAGACCGTCTCTGAATCGAGGAGGGGGCCTAAGGGTACATCTTTTGCCATCTTACAATGCGGTGATTGCAGCCATTCCCCAACTCTCTGTGGATGGTACTCATGGCCTTTGATCAGTGGGCCTCATCGGGGGTTGTTTGATCAATTGTCATAAGAATTTGCATTTTAATGGCTAAGGAACTGACCAGCCCATTGTCCCCCAGTGGTGATAGTTTCACTCAGTAGTGATAGTTTCAGTCATTATGCAAATGTACTGTTTATAAGGTTGGGGAAACCTGCAGTCAGTTGAGACTGAAGAAGTCACTTGGATGAGTGATGAAACGTTTCTCCCACGGAAAACCCTACGTCCAGATGAACAGAATCAACTTTTGAGGCAATATCATTAAAAGATTCTGAGAATCTGGAGACATCTCTGTAGGCGTGCTCATAATCTTCAGACCCTGCACTGCATTGCAAACGGGAACGATTCTGTCATGGAAATCACTGCATGGGCTCAGGAACGCTTCATTATCTGTGGACACAGTTGGCTGCACTGTTCACAAATGCAGGTTAAAGCTCTATCATGCAAAGAAGGAGGCATATAAGAACATGATGCAGAAATGCTGCAATCTTCTCTGTGCCACAGCTAATTTAAAATGGATGAAGGCAAAGTCGAAAAACTGTTTTGTATAAGATGGATTGAAATTTATTTTGAAAGTCATGGACGCTGCATCCTCTGGACTAAAGAGGCTCTGCTCTTGGACCATCCCACATGTTGTCAACACTCTGTTCAAAAAAATTGCATTTCTGATGGTATGGTGCCAATGGCAGCTTGCACATTTAGAAAGGTACCATCAATACTGAAAGTTATATACAGGTTTAAGAGCAACATACGCTCTCCTCCTGGAAGGCCTTGCATATTTCAGCAAGGCACTGTTACAACAGCACAGCTTCATATTACAAGAGTCCAGATCCTGGACTGCCCTGCCTCCAGTCCAGACCTTTCACCGACTGAAAACATTTGAAATGCTAAATACGAGAAGGCCCAGGACTTTAGAACAACTGGAACTCTATATCAGGTCAGACAATATTCATCTCACAAAATCTCTCCAGCAGCTGGTGTCCTAATTTCCCAGATGTTCATGGGCTGTTGTTAAAAGAAGAGGGGATGCTACACAGTGGGAAACATGGCCCTGTCCCAACATTTTGGAGATGTGTTGCTGCCATCAAATTCAAGTTGAGCTAGTATTTTTAATGAAACAGTAAAATGTCAAAAGGGCAGAGAAATTTCTGATATTTTAACAAGGTCCAAGAGTTGTGTTTTTAAAGCTTGTTCCTTTTATGGGTCAAAAACTTATTTCATCTTTGGAAGCGCTGGAAGAGAAATATTGAAGTGTTCTTTTTATTTTGCATCATCTTAAAAGCTTCAACACAATCAATGCTACAATCAATGCCTGCATAACACACCAAAACAAATTCTTAATTGCTCATCAACACCTCTCTGGATCCATTTGCACTTGTGAGGCAAAAGTGAGATCACTTTCAATTTCTCAGAAGCTAAAGTCAGGTGCTGCATAAAGAAAGAACTTAGCACTGACCTGACCAACAAGGATGTTCTCATTCTCAACTTGTCACACCCTGATGGTTGGTCATGACCCCTTGGTGTCACATTTTGACCTCTAAGGGCTAGACTTATAAAGTGGGCCAAATAGTGTGAATCCAGAGTTACAAAAAAGATGCAGCTGGAAGTGGAAAGTTCTGTGCTAATTTATAAACCAAACCACAGGCAGGTCATTTCAATAATGACCAGCACTCTACCAAGAGCAGAGCAAATTAGCATGTCCCAAAAGAAATAAAAAGTTGTCCCAATGAGGTTACAAGGAGTCTTCCAACATGTTTCTCTCAGAATCAGCATGGCAATTCAAATCAATGAGAGGCAGCTGACGGAGAACTGATGTAGTTTTGATAGAAAGTCAAAATCAATTTCCTCCCTGGGAAAAATAAAGTGTTCTCATTCTGAAAATCTTCAGTTAGATGTAGCTGGGGAGTCTCATGCATAAGTTCATTAGGGAAGATATGTAGTCACACACCTGCATTTCTGGGTGTCCGGGCTGATAGACTATTCTTTACTTCACTTCCACTTTCCCACGCTGTCAGACTCAATTCTGCAGTCATCACTCTGACCTAATCCTTTTCTCGCTTGCCTTCCTCATACAATCAGCCTCTGTTCCATGGGCTTTAAACCTCTGAGCTCTTCTGCCTTGCAGATTCTCATTCATGTGACCTAACTCCTCCCCATCTTCACCTCCACGTTTTGGGTCCTCATCCAAGTGTCCTCTGGTTTCATCTTCACCTCTACCCACTAGTATGTAGACTCCAGGGGGTCCTGTCGTACTTCCCACCATTGTTGGACTGCTCTTTTGCTCCATTAATTCCAAAAAATGTTTTGCAGTGGCCCCAACAGTTAGTAAATCTGGTCCTGAGTCTCTTACATATATCTGGGCTTTGTAGCGCTCTTCTTATGAGTACTACTTGAAAGTTATGAGATTAATGACACCAACAACCCTTCAGTGGTTTATATCAGATATACTTACTAATCCTGCACAAAGCTTCCACTGTGCTAAAAAAAGACCCTAAAGCCCAATACTGAGTGTGCTTAAATGATGCCAAGGGTTCCAGATCAAGTGCGACCATTTCTATCATTAAAACCAGTGGCTAATTTTATTTGTTTTTTTGTCTGGACAATGAAATTCATATGGTTGGAAAATGATAAACAGACTGGTACTCACATAGTACTTTTCTGCTCTATCTGAGCCCTCAAAGCTTTTTACTACATGTCTCATTCATCCATTCACATAGTGCTTTATTCTATGCCTTTAAGCACATTTAACTATGATGCATACATTCACACCCCGACGCATGCATCAGGAGCAATTTGGGGTTCAGTGTCTTGCCCAAGGACCCTTCAGCATGCAGACTGGAGCACCCAGGGATCGAATAACCAGCCTTCCAGTTAGAAGGTGACCAACTGTAGCTCCTGGGCCACAGCTGAAAATTAATGTTCAGAACTGACGACAGCCAGAAATGTTTTAGAATGATTTTCAGATGTATTGTTTGTATTCTTAAATCCCCTGGTCTATTGGTGTTAATGATATTACAAGCATTTATCCTGACTATTGGAACAACATGGTGCCTTCACTTAATCTATATTTTTGAAATTATGCTGTCATTATTTTGGTTATGTGATGTATTTGGATTATATTCAAAGTCACTGCCTCTTAACGCATACTGTAAATACTGCATGCAAGTACTCTTAGCTTTCTGAAAAAAAAATGTAAGTCATTTTCTAAGTTGAACTGGTTAAACTAATGTTGTATAAACTGCTTATAACTAAAAACTCGGTTGTGCTTTTTTATTATGGTATATTTTATGCGACTTATTCTACACTCTTAGTCCAAATTAGTTAACTTTACAGTACTAGAAAGTTGCACGGAAACCCGTTGCCTCAAACCATTTAAGTTTTTGCACAAGATGAAACTAAATATGTTAGTTTGTATTAACACAGAATCTTAATTGAATAGAGTAAACAAATCAAGTTCACAATAGCAGTCTACTCAAAATCATCAGTTCACATAAATTGTCTTTTCTCTAGTCTAACTTAAAGTGTTCATTATATGAAAAACTTAAGTTTGTATTACAACCTAAAATCAATTGTTAAATACAACTAACAAATCTCTTTAAAAAAGATTTTTCTTGTACTTTAATTACACTATTTGCAATTATTGTAGTAAAAGCAGTGTTTCAGCAAAAGTAGAAAAAACAATACATTTCAATGTTTAAATATATTCTTTATTTTTGACAAAACGCTAAACAGTTAACACTTAAAATGTGTTATTGTGACAAAAAAACCCAAACTTGTCAACCAAAAGACAAATAAAAACAGGTCTTTATAACCTTAAAACTAGATACAGGCAGAACTGCACAATCTGATGAAAAAGTAAATAAAACAAATAAAATAAACTAAATAAAAAAATGGTAAGCCTACTTGCTTGGTTATGAGAAACAATGCACAGAATATTTAGAATTTTCATATAAATTTAAGCTGAAATATAATTTCTTATAATTTAAAAAATATATAAAAAATATATATATATTTTTTACAATAAATAGCATAAAAACGCAAAAGTTAAGGTAACCTCTGTTTTACTAAATGAAATAATAAGAGATCTTTTTCAAAATAAAAGAATTTCTGCACACTTGTTAGGTTTACTCTAAACATTCAACTAAATATTATAAATAAAACATAACAAAACTTCCCTGCAACAGAATCGCAACCTGTCCCTGATGAACTATCCGCCAGAAGATTGTCAATATAGAAAATGGATGGATAACAAAACCATTTTTTTGTTTTGTAGCCTTTTTGTGATTATGTAATTGTACAGGTGTTACAGTCACAATCAGTTTAATTGTACAGCTCTAGATACAAACCTCTAAAAGTTCAACTTTACAGGAAAACAGATGAACTGTCAACTACATTATCTACATCACCTGAGCACTAATATGCAGTCCTGAGCATAACATTCTACTTCTTATAGAGCAGCTCGACATTCATGTCACTCAGCAAGCTTAAAGGAAAACTCCAGTATTTTTGAACTGGCTGTAATTTCTACAAAAGTAGGGTTTGTAGCTCTGCTGGTCGTGGTATCTTTGCTATCGCTACCTGTGTTATTGAAATTTGGGGAGTTGAATAACATGGTCTATACAGGATGGTTGTCTGCCTCTGAGTATAAAGCGTGTATATCCAGGGTAGAATGTCAGCTAAATAAACTGGCAGTCACACAAGCAGCAGAGATCAAGCCAGTTGATATTCTGCCTGGATATTCATTCTTTATGTTCTGTAGTTATTTTCATTCTGACATGGAGATGAGTGTTATAAATGCTTTAAATAAATCCATGCCTATTTTGAGCATTTTAGGTGGCTGATGACTGCCCTGTATATGCCATTTTATAAGTTTTCAACTCCTTGAATCTCTGCAATGGAGGTAGTAATAGCAACCTTAAGCACAGCCATTAGACACAACAGCTACTTCAATGGGAAATAGAGCTGGTTCAAAACTACCAATTTTCATTAATATGAGTTCTTACTCAATGCAAAATATCAAGCACCTGTTGAATGCTGCCTTTATATCACGTGTGACAAAGGGAAAGGGGAAAACCCATTAAGGGATTTGCATTATATTTTAGCCAATTTGTAAAGGTCTGGAGGGGCTGAGGTCAAAGAGGAGACAATAACAATATGGTGACGACAAAGCAACAAAACAATCCTCTCCCCTGCCTCAGTTCCCTTCCCTGTTATGTGTGCTGGAAGATCCAAAGGTCAAGTTGTCTGCATGTAAGACTTAAGGTTGGGCGATATGACAATTTATGTGCATGTTCTCCCCGTATTTCTCTGCGGGTGCTCTGGCTTCCTCCCACAGTCCAAAGTCATGCAAAGGGTAAAGGGATAGGTTAAATAGCAATTCTAAATTGACCTTAGGTGTGAATGTGTGCAATAATGGGTGTTTGTCTCGCTGCGTTGGCTCTGCGACAGACTGGCGATCTGTCCAAAGTGTACCCTGCCTTTTGACCTATGACAGCTGGCATAGGCTCCACCCTCCACCCCCCCGTGCAACCCTGAATTGGACAAGCAAAAGAAAATAAATAAATGAATGATAGAAATATGTCTACTGTAAAAATTTTAATAATACCATTTGTAAGGCAATAGCTTTTCTTTCAGAAACTTGCACACTTCTTGTGATTTTGTGATCTCACAAATCTACCCACAGTAAGATATAGAATTTGGAAAGCAGGGCAATAGGAAATGGTAAATACAGAGCAGAAGGCATACCAACTAACCAGCCATTGTTTCTCACAGTCGACCTGATACAGAATTTCTTTACAATGCAAACTGGTTTTTTTAATGTTTGTAATCTGGGTGTTAGGTTGCAGTGGCCAAATGTCAGAAGTACCTGCTGGATGAACAGAAATATGTTCTTCATAGACTTGGGGTAGAGCTGGGCGATATGGAAAAAAATCATGTCACAATAGTATTTTTTACATTGATATAAATAATTAAAATTTTACTCCTGCGTGAGATGTAAGAATATGATTAGATGAATTTTGGCTTGAATATCATTTATTGTCTGTCAGAAACTGAACATGATATACGTACTGTAGGACATTCTAAAACTGTATTTTAAATAAATAAATTAAGTGTGTATATATATATATATACATATATATATATGAACCAGCCACAGGGGCCCACAAGCCAGTGTACTCCTAGGGCATCTGGCATAAAAACTTTGCCAAATCAAATATGCGGATTCATAACACGACATGATCCGCTGTGGTGACCCCAAACGGGAGCAGCCGAAAGAAGAAGAAGAAGAAGTATGTATATATATATATATTTATATATATATATATATATATATATATATATATATATATATAAAAATAAAATCTTAATTCTGAGCAGCCAGAAGCTTTCAAGATTTACAGGAAAACATGCTCAACTCCAACTAAAATAAAATAAAATCTAAATTCTAAATCTCTGAAATCTTAAATCTAAAATTAAAATTCTAAAGCTTTCAAGTTTTACAGGAGAACACAAAGCAAATTCTTTGGTCAGTTCTAAGTAAACAAAGTAGCTATTAATATAAAATAACATTTTAAATAATCTTCCTCTGTACTGTGTCCTTTCCTTTGTTTTCCAAAAATTTAAAACCAGTTGAATCCATACAAACCTACAAAGAAACAGACAAAAACACTGTGTTTCTATCCTCATTACAAATTCAGTCCTCAGGATCAAAGAGCTTCTGTCAGTGAGATAGCTGCTAACGAGGGTTCATTACTTCATTTAGCCACTTAAATCCCACATTTTCCACCGTGCTTACTGGCATTGTATGTTTTCCTTTTAAGCACATTAGACTGTTGCCTTTGTGGTCTCACCGTGTGTTTTTGCTATTAGACACGCAGAAAGTGGACCCTGTGGTCTGTGGTTGTTTCAGGAGGACCAGCAGCATATTTGGCATATTATGGGTCTGGGACTGTAAAGTCTTACATTGTGCTCTAAAGGATGGTCCTGCTTCAGATGTTAAAACTTATCAGTGTTATTACCATCTTTGTGAGCTCATTCTTTGACACACTTTGCAGCGCAGCTTTTCTGTTTCTTGTCAGAATTTAAACAGCCAAAATATCTCCACACACTGAACTCCTCTGACCCATTTTCAGCAATGTCCTCGTCTTTTGAGCCTCAGGCTGTGTCTGTTGCTGTGCTCCTATAGTACTGCTGTCCCTCGGGTTTTCCATCATTATTTTTTCTTTTATCTCGCTTGCTCTCCTGAGATGTGGTGCACGTGGCAGCAGAGGCTCAAACATCAGCACACGTCCCGCCTAAGCTTTAAGTAACAAACATGGCTGCAGCTCTTTTCCAACCACGTGATTAGTTTAAGTGTCGCTATTCTCATTATTACCGGCTTTTTGCGTTGCCTGTTAACAACATTATATTGACTGTGTCTTAAAAGTTCTATTGCAGTAATTATCCTTACTGTTTTATCGCCCAGCTCCAACTTGTGGTAGTAAAGATGTAGTGCATATGAAAGTCCAAACATGATCCACATAGCTTTTGGCAGATTTTTAATGTTGTCCATCACAACTTGTCCCTCAGTGAAGATTGGAGACAGCACCTTCATGCTCAACAAGAAGCATCCCAATGTCAATGTGATGGAATAAATCATCCTCAGAGACCTAGGAACAAAAGAACACAATCATGACATTTCTACAAATATGCAAGAATATTGAGAAATACTGTCTAGTCAGAGGACGGACAGACAGAAAGAAAGTAGTACATTAGTTAGGACTGCCTAAGCAGAGAAAACCTTGGAAAGACATGTTACTCTAAAATTTTCCTCATGTAAATTTTTAACAGATGGAGCTCGCTCTACAAAAGAAGACATTTAAAGTCTCATCATGTGTCTCAGATAAATTATGTGTATAATTTGCATTCCAATACTAAACTATATAAGCATTTAATAACTTATATACCACGGTTGCTGAGTGATTAGACACCGCCATGTTTCTATACCATCAATTCCGCTTGCATTAATAAGGTAGTCATAAATTTATTTTAGCTATTACTTATTAATATTCTCATTAATCAGACCATGAACTGCCTAATAAGAAAAAGGAAACATTTGAAAAGCAGCAGAAGCTGTGTCTCTGTCATCAAAGAGGGGAGAAGAGAGAGTGAGTCACACCTCAGCTAATTATTATTGACCTCACATGAAAAGTTTTCTAAGTTACTGCTAAGGCAACAAATCACTCATGTACAACCTTAAAAACATATTTTGAATCGGTAATTTACCATATCCAACAGTCATATGCTAGAGTTATACTGTCACAAGCACATGCAAGCACAGAGCTGATATGAACTAACAGAAACCCTTATATGAATGCTAATGTTATCACTAAACTGTGAATACACAAACACCACATACACACAAACCCATGCAAACATTATATACTGTGAAATGACAGAAAAAGCTAATTTTAGCATTTAGATAACTTGGTATTGATGCTAAATTGGTAACTACTTGTCTACCGAATAATAACGATATCACACTCACCTTTATCCCTGGTATAAAGTTGATTCAGAGAGCTTTCAGGACACCCAGATCAAGTGGTGCAAGCTTCTCAACTCCAGAACAAGAGGACAGGTCACACAGAACTCAGCATGAACTAAGGTTTGAGCTGAAACCAGTTCAAACCTTCTTCTTAGGTAGAATTTGGAATAAACCCTTCCTCTCCCTTACTGACACTTAACACAATCAGTCATCTCTCCTTAATGTGATCAGTACACTGCACATCTCGGCTGAAAGCTTCAAAAACGAATCTAATTTCTGTAATGATGGCATCTTTCAACAAAACATTAAAGATTAAATAATGACTACTCTAAAAGTTTTTAAGCCATAAGAAAACTTTTTAAGCTCATAAAATTTGTTGCATGTCTTTTTGTGCCATTTTGGTCATGACACAAAACAGCACAAATGAAAGACCGTTCGACAGTTTATTGGCATGCTGTATAGTAAATTCAATTCAGTTTTACGTGCAGCACCACTCACAACACCAGTTGTCTCAAGGTGCTTTATATTGTATGGTAAACCATACAATATTAGACAGAGAACCCCAAATAATACTGTCATATGGTTTTCATATGTCAAATGTACAAGTGTCATATGTAATATGTCTTTTCTTAAACTGTGGTGTAAACTTTATATGAACTGGCCAAAAGGAGTCAGTGACAGATCAGATTATGACGTTCAAGGAGCCGTGTGTGTGTGTGTGTGTGTATGCTAAGCATGCATGGTTTAACATTCACATTACTGATAAATACTAGTCAAGTCTAGCGTGTGCACTGTGTAGAAGTGATGCACTGTGTGTTAAGGTCTGTGTGTGTGTTTGTGTGTGCGTTTGTCTGTGTGTATTATGGCTCTTCAATATCAGTGTATGTGCGTGCATTACAGCTTTATGGGTGTGTATTCCTGTGTATTTACTGTGTGACAGCACGCATTCTGCTCTGTTTAAATATCTGTGTTCGCAACGTCAACTCCTGTAACCAATGAAATAAATCAGCAGCACTGTGGCTCTTAGCTGATTAGGACACATACATCTGACCAACATTTAGCCTACTTACTAGCAGAAGAAAAACTACAAAACCTCAGCTCTGTGCAGCAATTGCAAGTCTCGGCTTTTAAAGACCAAAATGCAGTGCCTGTTTCATGTATTACTATTATGCAAGTCTATGTGCATGCTGTCTTTTTTATGGCCTTTGAAACTAGTTCATCTTTTTTAAATAGCATATAATCTTGATCATTCACTGTTGATGTGGCAATTTAACACAGGCAAACCATCTTAAGCTGAAGACGTTGCAGCTACAGGAAAAGAAAGCCCATACTTTGCATCCAAGACACTAGTGGACCCTTACTGACAACATCACTGAAAAGGGACCGACTTACAGACGTCTCAAATCATGCCAAAAGGTGGCACCAAAGCACTAAACATTCTCTGAGAAATGTTCACCTAGTGGTAAACTATAATGATAACATAACAATGAGCAATACTCTCTCTTTGTGTAAACAAGCACACAAGGGCTACTTTTCCTAAAAGCATTTTCAGGCTGATTGTGTTACTCAACAAATGAAAATTGTGGTTACTGTTGTCAGAAAGTTTGCTTCCAACTGAATATAAGGACATAATAAATTAGCTCCCCAACGTTTCTTTGTGACCACTAAAGGTATATCCCTGAAAAGCCCCAAATTCTTCATGAATGCTGACCTGACCTAACCACAGCTCGCAGGATTACAGGGTTTTTAGGTTTTTTTTTTAAATTTGCAAATTGGCAACATTGATTCCATACCATCAATGATTTTTTTTTTTTTTTAAATTTTACTGAGTTTAGCTGTGGAAACAGCAGATGGCAATGGTGGCAGACACAACATGGTGTCACCATAAAAGTATGAGATCCCACATCAATTTGGTTTTTGTTTTGAGCAGATGGGACGAATAGTTAGAGGTATGGCTAAAAATATAAACTTTTTTCCAGAAAAACAGACAATCTGTATTTTCACCATGGCTCAAAATCTAACACACAAAATGTGCACCCACAGAATTCCATAGATTTTCCATAGAGTTTGATCGGTGTAAAAAGGCTGCACTGAAAACATGTCTTGATTGAAATTTAAAGTGTTAAATTTAAAAGCTTGAGTAAATTGATGTTTATTTCAGTGTGTTGTAATGTTGTTTTAAATAAATTAATATATTTGCCCAGGAAAAACAATGATTTCATAATTTAATTGAATATGTACCTTTCGGCTGCTCCCTTGTATTCTCCACCAAGGGGTCGCTGCAGCGGATTAATCAGAATTGGTAATTTGGCAGAGGTTTTACGCCAGATACCTTTCCTGACGCAACCCTCCATGGTGAGAGGGTCTTGTGTCCCCACCTGGGATCGAACCAGGAACCTTTCGCTTGTAAGGCAAATGCGTAAAACCAATTTAATTAATCACTGATGATGCAACAAGCACACACACAAAAAAAAAACTCAAAAGAATTCCGCAAATTGTCCCCCTGGATCACCCAAGAAAAATATTTTAAAAATGCACAGATTTCAATTGGACCAAATTTTAACAGATAACACCACCTAGTGGCAAATCGATATTTTCAAAACAGCTGAAAATCTAATCATTTCCAGATCTCATGGACGTCTATCACTGTACCAAAATTCAACAGGGAGTAGAAGAAGAGATAATATTTCCCCTATATTGGATTCTCTCCACTGGCTCCCTGTTAAATCCAGAATTGAATTTAAAATGCTTCTACTCACTTGCAAAATCTTGACCAGTCAGGCCTCATCCTATCCTATCTTAAAGACCTCACTGTACCATATTTTTCCAATAGAGCACTTCGCTCTCCTAAAGAGGTTCCTAAAGATTTTTATAGTAGAATGGGAGGCAGAGCCTTCAGCTATCAGGCCCCTCTCCTGTGGAACCAGCTTCAAACTTTGCTTTTTCATAAAGCTTATAGTTAGGTCTTAGTTATGCTGCAATAGGTTTAGGCTGCTGGGGGGCTTTTTATGACGTGCTGGGCATTTCTTCTCCACCCACCTCTTTTCACTCCTCATGCATTTATTTGTTACTGGTGCATGTCATTAAATGTGTCTCTCTTTGCTCTCCTTTCTCTTGTCTCTTTCCCCTTCCCTCCAGCTGGTCAAGGCAGCTCAGCAGAAGTGTTCATTTTTAATAAGTATCCTTTTTTTATATTTACTCCTGTGTGTTCAAATAGGAACATCATCTGAACTTATTGAACTTGCACTAATTTTCATTAGTCCACCTACCCAGTTCACCCATGGTGCCAAAGCTAACCCCAACACAAGAAAATTAGCTCATGAGAGCACAAACATGCACAAGATTTAATCAAAGTCCTTAAACTATGTTACCTCAATACTTCTTTTAATATTTTTAAACTGAAAGCCATTGCACTAAGTTTGTCCAAAAGTACCCTCACTTCTTATTATTTGCTGGGGGAAGTGAGAGTGTTTGTTCTTACACTAGCATACATTTTGGGAGGAAGGCATTTCTTTGTACATGCAAAGCCAATGGCCAATATCACAGATCTAGCTTCTAACTGAGTAGCATTTCATATTTTTATTACACATATTTGGCGCTACTGATAATACTTTTGAACAGACATGACAGAGTTTTTTCTTCAACTGTCTGAATAAGAAGTGGATGGCGGGATTAATGTGAAGCTTTTGCGTTGAGATGCATTAGCTTGGATTTGGCAGCTACACAATGACTTAGTGTAGTTGCCAAATGAAAAACGTTTTTTTTTTTCATTCACCATGTTCCTTGGTAAGCCTACATGCAGGAATTACCCAGGCTATATTTTGTGCAACCATGCCATAATCGCATTTCACAAAAGTTAGCAAATTATTTGCCAAATGCACTAAGACCTAGGCCTATAAATCAACAGCTATTAAAGAAAGATAGCTTGATGTTTCATGATTACCTAATCCTTTCTTTTTATTTTTCGTTAGCTTATTATTTGTTACATTGTAAGTATAAGATAGGCCTACAAGTCTGTATCTATGAAAGAAAGCTAGCTTGAAAGTTATTGTCATAGAGGAGTAATAATAACAACAACATAACAATAATGATAATAATAATAATTGCAGAAGCTCTGCTCTGCATATAGAAAAGGAAAAAGTTTAATGTTTTAACCACTTCTGATTAATTCTCTTTAAAGCCGAAGCAAGAAGCTAAGCATGAGCTGAATATAGTAGCGCATTTGCTAGCAGTGATGTAATAGTGACTTGTTGTACATACCTCCACAAAATCAGACTTTAGTAACACAACGGAGAGGGAGAGACTGAGGAGGATAGCCTGAGGGTGGGATGGATACACCAGTGTTAGAATGAGATGACAAGATACAAAGTTGGAGGGGAGGCAAAGGGAATTAAGGGGGAACGTGGGATGACAGGAAAAGAAAAAGGGGAGAGTGAATGGGATGGATTAAACTAAACATATTTTCACACCACAACCAACTTTTGAATGTGTCATTTTTTTTTATATGTGTCTTCATGGTACGGAAAAGTTTAATGATAATGGGGGTGTAGCAGTATAAATAATCAATCTTTGTAAAAATTAATCAAGTACCAAAAACGATATGCCCTGGTACAAAAAACTGTTTTGTGCTTGATAGTCAATTCTCTCTTCCTAACAGTTTTTTAACACACACATTTATTTGTATATAGATATAAAGCTGTGCATAATCATGCGTTTTGTGAAAGGTGGGTGCTATTCTATATCATTCAGTGTTAGATTAAAAGACTTACTTAAAGAGTTAGCTTGTCATTTTCTCTAGGAAGTACTTTTCGTTTTAAGCCAACAGCTGTAATGCTGAGAATACTAAAGTCGCAATACAAATATAATAATTTAAACTGGATGTGTTCTCACTCGTGTGACAGATTTTTAGAAATGGTACTGCTGGATTTATTAGTTCATATAAAATTTCTATGAAAACAAATCTAAAAAGTTTTATGTAATGGTGCTACTGCTCAAAAGTTTGGGATCACCCAGAAATTCACGAATTTTCCACGGAAGCACACATTAGTCTGAACAGGAAATATAGCAAATTAACAGAACGTGCTGAAATTATCAGTTAGAAATAATGATTATAACGGAAATAATGAATGTGTTCTTCAAATTTTGCCTTCATTGAAAAACAAAATGAAAACAAAAAAACACCTTTAGCAGCAATTATAGCCTGGTAGACCTTAGGCACTCTAGCTGTCAATTTTTCAAGGTAATCTGATGAGATTTCACCCCATGCTTCCTGGAGAATCTCCCACAAGATGGACTGGCTTGACGGAGTCTTGCTCCGTACCATACAGTCAAGCTACTCCCATAACACCTTAATAGGGCTCAGATCCATAGACTGTGCTTGTCACTCCGTTACTGTCAGAATTCTGGCTGACTGCTTATTCTTTAAATATTGCTGATGCATTTTGGAGGTGTGTTTTGGGTCATTATCCTCATTATTATCATGTAGGATGAAACTGGCCCTAATCGAGTGCTGTCCACAGAGTATGGCATGACGTTGCAAAATCTTCCAACCTTCCATTCTGTACAAATCTACTATTTTACCACTGCCACCTCTCACGCTACCTCTGTCATGCTTGACTGATGATATTATGCACTCCTTCTTGCATCTTTTCATTTCTTCTGCATCTCACAGATGTTTTTCTGTTTGATCAAAAGACCTCAAACTTGGACTTACCTGTCCACAACACCTTCTTCCAGACTTCCAGTGTCTGTGCTCTTTTGCCCATCTCAGTCTTTTCTTTTTATTGGTCAGTCTGACATATGGCTTTTTCTTGACAATTCTACCATGAAGTCCAGCATCCTGAAGTCACCTCTTCACTGTTGATGATGACACTGGTGTGTGTAGGGTACTATTTAGAGCAGCTGCCAGCTGATGACCTGTGAGGCATCTTTGTCTTAAACTACACACAGACGTTTGTCTTCTTGCACAGTTTGTGCATTGGGACCTCCCCCTCCTTTTTCTGTCCTTGTTAGAGCCACTTTGTTTTACTCTCTGAAGGGAGTAGTTAACAGCATGGTAAGAGATTTTAAGTTTCCTCACAATTTCTCACACTGTATAAATAGCCTTCCTTTCTATGCATAATAGACTGAAGGCAATATAAAGAAAGTTCATTCTTTTTGGCCATTTTGAGTCTATAATCAAACAAAAAACTGCTGATGTTTCAGATACTAAGCTAACCTAAAGAATGACATGCTTTCTTATTACTACAATGGTTGTTAGCTGTGCAACGCAACTGCAAAAGGGCTTTCTAATGGTCAATAAGCCTTATAAAATGATTAACTTGGATTAGCAGCTATACCAGGAGATTGATGCAGATATACAGTTGCTGATAATAGGCCTCTATGCAAAAATGTAGATGATTCTCTAAAAATTATCTGGCTCATTTTAATTGCTTATGAAATAGAAATATTTTTTTGTGGAACAGATACAATTGTTTGTGAATAACATGAAAATGTATTTCTCTTTGGAGAACAATGAAATTTGCAAGTGATGCCAACCTTTTGAGCACTAGTGTTTTGCAATAAAAGTAAACTACACACAGTATCTGGCCCGAATGATATTTGGAAATGAAAAAGCAAACAAAAATCTTCCTTTTTTGGTTTATCACTGTGCCAAAATTCTAAATTCTGTAGTAAGTAGTTTTTGCACTACCGCAGTGACTCCTATGATTCCATCATATCTCCACTTTTTGGGAATATAAATAAAGCTAAAAAAAATACCATCAAAGCGCAACATTTTTACAATTAATTTAATTTAACTTTGGAAGCCAGTCATGTGATTTCAAGTGTAAAAACTGCTGTTCTAACATATACTCTGAGAACACATCACACACCTGTACACCTGTGGTTTTTTAGCACCACCATCTCATACATCTATACTAGTAATCAGAAATCTACCTGCTGTATGTCTTTAATTACATGGTCAATTAAAACATGCTTGTTTCTTTTTACAATAAAGAAAATATTTCTCACCATGACAAAAGTTTGTATTGACTTCATTTTTATCTTTTGTCAGGTTTATTATTATTATTTTTATTATTAATGTATATAATTAAACACTATATAAGTGATATTACTAATATATTATGTATATCTCTTCTTCCTATCAGACACACCATATAATATCATATATACACCATGTCGGTGGTCCTCAATGTTAACTACGTTACAGACCCTTAAGAGAAACAAATCCTTATGTCACTGACACTCCATTCAACTTAATTTGTTAGGTTTCTTGAATTTTATCAAGTTAATTTAATTGTATTAGCCAGTTTTAGCATTTTAAAGATTAACATTTACAGCTAAACTAGGTACAATTAACTTGCATTTTAAAGGCAAACAAGGGCTTTAATTTAATACTTATAGCAGGCAGAGTAAGCATTTTATGCCACACACATTTTCCCTGTAGGATTTAAAAAATCAAAGCACTTTTAAACTTTTAGTTATTTTGCCAAAAAAAGGATTTTAATCTTTTTTAGTTAAAAAAGTGATGTACATAGGCTATTTCAAGTCTGTGAGGAGCATTCTAATATGAAGCTTTTACTTAATTTCCACTGTACCCAGTCACAACTGGTCACAGATATTATCCACTGAGCAGACCTATTTCAGGCAGCAGAGATGTACATGTGGAACAGAGTCCAAATAAAGTACAATATATGAGTTCATGGTCATGAGGGAACATGCCAACAGTGTGTCTCTCTGATGATTTCTATTGAGATCTATGAAACAGAGAAATGGGGTATCTCTGCCTATTACAACACTTCTATGTTACCTAGATACATTTATTTTTTGCTTGGTTCTGCATCCGGGATTTGATGAAATACACAAACCACAGAACTGAAGAATTACACCTCCCAAATATACTTAATATTTACTGAGGGGATATTTTGTCTTATTTTCAGTACAAATGGAGTTTTATCTATGATGGTTTTGATGGATTAATGAGCCTCGTGCAGGCAAAGAACCCAACAGAGGAACATGAGGAAAAAATGACTGTGGTGGTGTCAAAGAGGAAGGAAGTTGTGAGGGACGGGGTAAAGGAAAGGCTTTGGGGTTGAGGAAGAGTACACATAAGGAAATAAACAGGACAAATATTATCCCAACAACAACCAGCATGCAAAGAAACATCAACATGTGTTTCACTTTATTGCACTGTGCTAATTATCTCAAAGCTATTTGAGCAAACTGAAAATGATTACAAATGGTTTTTGAAAATGTACTTGCTTTTTGAAAAGCACATGTGGATGTTAAATTGTTAAGACACAATATTTGTATCGGGTACAAACATCTAAAAGACAACATGACATCACAAACACACTGAACCAATACATACATACATGTGATGTGTATGTATGTGACATATGACTAGCTCACAGATAACTGAGATAAGAAGATGACAGCACTGGGAAAAGATATAAAGAGAGACTTAATGCTATGTCATATGAACACAGTGGCATACATTAATGTTAACAGTACAGAAACACATGTGAATACACAAATATGGAAAAACACAAAATCTGTAAGGTTAGTTGCACATGCAGAACCATAGCAATGAGGAGAGCAGGCAGAACTTGAACAGAACACACTGCAAAGTTGCTGGACAATAGTTCACTGGATGAAAGAGTTTAACATTAATAAGATGTGAGAAGCACAGAAATTAAAGGGATTGTAGAAAATTGTTAATTTATTTACCCAATAATTATATACTGTACCAAAGTTGCATCCTGTGCTTTAAGAGACGGAAACAGCGCAGAGATTCTTGGTGGTTATTAAGAATGCAATCACTGTATATAAACAATTCACCAATTAGTCTTGTACCTGAGTATTTAACAGATTGCTAATCTCTCTCCTAGTAATCATAGCTCAATCCAATCCGTTCCAGTCATAGCTCAGAAGAAGAGCCTGTTCATGGAGAGACAGGATTAAACTGGAGACCACAGACCACATTATGGTGACACCAAAGTGCATAATATAAATGATCTCTGCATGTCCATCTCACAGCTAGCTGAGACAGGTGATAGCTACCCAACTTAGAGGACAGCTTATCTTGATGAAGCAGGCTTGTACTTTGTTGTGTACCTGTTCACCGTGGTCAGACAGGGGCATCAGCTGTGATTACCACGGTCCATAAGTACCTATCACACAAACATCAGACAAGTGGCACATGTCTCAATTCATGATTGTTAGGTATTATACTCACTGTGTCTCCAACTGATCCAGCATTCAGCTAGTCTGCCTAATGTATCTCATAGCTGCTAAGCAAAAGAACGCTAATGAGTAGCGGCGTCTGCTGGGATTCCACGGTAAACAATGACTAGAGTAGCAGTGCCAATCTGGGGTAGGACTGCCATTCAATGATAATGACTGCATAGTCTTGTAGAATGTTTTTTTTTATTTTTAATTTAAGAATAGCTCACAACCAAAAATCCCCACACTGTGCAGTATTTTCATTCATCAAATTTGCTGGTTAAGAATTCCTAACAGTTCTTTTATTTGAGAAAAATAGATTCTTACTTTTATTGTTTTAAATCCCCAATTCTAGCTTCATAACTACAGCCTCCACAGTCAATAGGTTTTCATTTTTCTTTGGCCAGTGACACCTTTGAGGTGTGATGCACTGGCCATAAATTAAGACTGATACAATCTGCCAGCCCTGAGGGGATTCTAAAAACCAATAAGTAACATGCTGCATGTAAACGAAAATAAAATGTGGTGGATTGACATTACATTTAAGATGAAAGTGTTGAATGGTTGAAATCACAGGAGAAGGATTGAAAAAGACAGAGAAAGGTAGGGAGAGCACTCCACTATGCAATGGTGCAGCATCTTCTTACATCAATGAGCCTCTGAGTGAGACTCAGGAGTTAGTTCAGGTCAGTGTATCTGTCTGTCAATGAAGAGAGTCAATACTAGGAAAAGGAGGAGGGGGAGGACAGGCCGAGAAAGACAGAGACAGATATGGGAAAAGAAAAAACAAGCAGAGGCAGTTCGTTTCCTTATTCGACCTCCACTCACTGATTAGGTTTTCCCCATGAAAAGGGAAACGGACGTGTACTGTATCATAATGCAGCGGGTGTGTGCAGTCAAAGGAATGTGGGTCTAATGTGTAGTTTTGGCCTTTGGGGGGCACTAGCTACACTGCACCAACGCTTACTTCGGAGCTATACCACTGCAGATTTTTTTTGAGAGAGAGAGAGAGAGAGAGAGAGAGAGAGAGAGATAGAGAGAGATAGAGAGAGAGAGCAGGAAGTGTTCTCTTCTTTGCATTCAAGCAAGCATGGCACCCTCCCTGATCATTTATCCTGTTTTGTACTGAGACTGCAGCAAGAAAGCTTAGCAGGCTGCAGCGTCTCAGAAAGACAGAGTCATTGTTCTTGGAACAAAAGGACAAGAATTAAATTTAGGCAATTTTTTCTTTATCCAGGTACAATGGTTTTAAAATGCTTTCTTGTGTGTTCATTTTTTTAAAATTTCCATTTGGTTTTGTTTTGCTTTTGACAAAAAACCTATTTGTAAGTAATTCGTGAGATTTTTCAGTCACTGACATTTCAGTGTCTCAGACAGTGTCTCTGTAGCCACAGTTTACATTCAAGAAGTAGTTACTGTATACTGCAAGTATCTGCAAGAACGTCTTATCATTTTAACATCCACCAGGTCACCAGCAAAGCAGTTAGGTGTAAAATTAGGGCTAAATTGCATTTAGTCACTTGCTAAACAAGCATAGTTAAAGAAACTAGAAGATGTTACCTTTAATATAAAGTCTTACAAGCACTTTGGTCTCACACTTCTTTTGTTATATGATTTGGGCATGTTATGACCCAGGTCATAATTTGCATGATTTTATTGTTTTTGTTCCTCCCTGCCTGGAAGTGGTGCTGTTTGCCCTGTTCTGTACTTCATTATGTGAACTCTAGGAGGCAGCTTGCCATTGGCTAAAGATGTTGTATAAAGATGTATGTTTAAAGTACTGTGTGAACGTCTTTGTGCTATAAGTGCTTTGTTTGTGCTATCTTAATAAATACTTGAAAACAGTAAGGAAAGCTGGCCAAAATGCTGACTTAAGAGAGTATGACAGATTTTTTTTTCCATTAAATTAATATTCAGATGTATGTAAGGCAGTTTTAGATTTTATTCTTTCAGCTGCAGCCCTGGTGCTGCTTAACGATCTCAGAAGAAACATAAAAACTAAATTTAGTTAATGTGTAAATTTGATTTAGATTACAAATCAAAAGAGTGCAAATAAGATCATATTAAGGCTAACAGAACAAAGTTGCACCTAACAATCTGTATTTTATTCTTGATGAACTTTCTGAACTGATTGGTCAGCAGGTGCTGATTTCATATCTGTTGATCTCGACTCTGAGAGGGCAGGTCAGGTCTGCAGCATGAGTTACTCCAGTGACAAACTCAGAGTTAACCCTTAAGTCACCTGGATAAGTGCAAATCTGGCTTGGTAGTACAGGCCTCAGTCTGGTTAGGCCAAATTCGTCAGCTGCTGTAAACATCACCATAATACCGATAGCTACCCAGTTTAGCTTGCACTTGGCTAAAATAAACAGAGAATAATAAAAAATGATTAATTTACTTTTAATATTTCACAGTATGAATTAACCAGATATAGTCAGAACAAATCACATAGGCTACATGGGCTACATATTCACTGTCTATTAAAAAAATCTAAAATGACTGGGATTACTTATCAGATCAAATATCTTTTGCTGAGTTTTAGCCCTTAAAATTGTATATTATCTCCTTCTTTAAGTATGAAGTTATCATCCACTGATAATGCATTTTTTATTGGAAAATATCACTGGGCTACAGTAATGTCCATGGCACAGACACAGAAGCTGCCTATTCTGAAAGAAACTAATTGAGTATAATATTCTTGTTCTTTAAATGTACAAACTTGTTCATGTTTTCTGCAACTTTGTCTCCTAATTATCTTTATATAGCTGAATTAGCAAAAAATATGTCAGAATTGTGACTGACTAAAAACACGCAAGTTTTGTTTGGCAATTTCCTTTCGTTGCTCAGGTTATCACCTCAAACACCGGCATCATTTAACTTACCAAAGGTTTATTGTACCTCAGTAGATGGAGGATAAATGCAGGCCACTGTATCAATATGAATCAATGAAGCAATCAACCACGGAGCCTTGACCCAAAATGATTTGCTGCACCAAGTCCCACAAGTCCCCTTTCCACTGTTTCCGTAGCAACAGCGCCGATAAGGAGAAAGTAAGAGAGTGAGAAGAAACAGGGCAAGAGCATAGATAGATAGATAGATAGACAGATAGATAGATAGATAGATAGATAGATAGATAGATTTAATTAATTGGCATGATTTTTTTCATTTGTAAAAATTAAATTAACCCATGGCCAAGCTGCAAAGTTCAGGTTTGCAGGGTTAAAGCAAAGGCAGATGAGGTTTGCATGAACATGGAGTTTTATGCTTTTTACAGCGCTATCATTTTTTTCTGTCTCAGTCTTTCTGAGTAGAAGTGGAAGCTAGCGCTCCTGCCTTTAACTAGCTTATGCAAACAATCAAAACGTTCCAAGAGCAAAAAAGTTGTGCAGAACAGAAAAGGGGCATTACAATGTGATGCTGCCCTTTAAGAGTGCCACAGAGATGTCTTTCATTCTTCCCGCCCATTACAACCACAGATGTGATAGTGGTGGATTATGGTGGCATAAGTGAATATTAAGGTCTGTACTAAATCCCATCTGGGTAGAATGTGGTCTGAAATAATGTCAGCGGCTGGGAGGAAGGAAAGAGTGAGTCGTAGAGGGATTGGAAGAGAGCCCTGGTGGCACTTTAAAAGCAAAAAGCTTGGCAACCATTTTGAAATGTGTGCATCTGCATTCCTGAAGTGTGCTTGATTTATCTTGCCAAGAAATTTAATGAGCTGCATTATAAGAAGGTAGGGAAAGACAAATAAAGCACAGAGGTAGTCAGCTAATTGTTTTTTAAAATTGTTTTAAGCTTTTAGAGTGCAGAGAGAAAGCTAATAGGCCATCGCAACACAGCAAACAATGCCACCACTTTGCAAGTTACCACAGCCCTTCGAAGTTGTTCTTATACTTACCTGAATGTGTGTGTTTTTTGAGGATTCGAGTTTTGTCTGTCTTTCTTTCTGCCTGCCTGCTTGTTTATCTAGAACAGACTACTTCATTTGTGTCCTGGAGTTCATTCATTCATTCATTAGCAGTCCTGTGTGCTAAATGTGGACCTTCGAAGCACTACAGCAGTCAGTGTTTCAGCTCAGCCTGTCAGAGAGTCAGAGTGGCTCGGCCGTAAAGGAAAGTATTTTCACGTAAAACAGCAATGGGAACCTTTTTGCATATCCAATGTGTAACATTATTTTCGTGAGGGATGTAAAAAAAAAAATGCGCTGTTCTCTCTGCGGGCTCTGCTGTAAAAACTGACCTGAGCTCAGTTCCAGAGGAAAGGACAAAGGAAACCAACCAACAATCGAATCAGCAACCAGCTCTCACTGGCCTGGCAGGGCAACAAGCCAACCAGAGCACAGCAGCCGCTTTCACTCTGGCACTCATCCCAAACAAAGATTCCTTTAAATTAAAGTGTTTTTCACACTATTCTCATTCAGTACTTTTGTGCAAAATTATGGTTTGTTTTCATTATCTGTGGACTGTGGACCAAATCATCAAGTTTTGCAAACACATAAAGCAGAAGGAACGCGACTGTGAGCCTTTGGTTTGTGGCACCCTCCCCCGCCCCTATCGGTAAGTACCAGAGTGAGAAGAGACTGGGTGAGAGGAGGAGAAGGAGGAGGAAGAGGAGGAGCAGGAGGACGGGAAGACAGCTACACACAGAATACAGACACACAGAGAAGGACAGACGTAAAGACGTAAAGAAAAATAAATAAGGAAAAAAATAGAGAAACAGACAAACAGACAGATGATAGTGTAACACAAACCGACACGAGCCAACGCATATACACATGACCTCACATAACCTGGGGAAGGAGACAGTAACATCACAACAACAACAAAATAACAACAACAGCACGCATCAGACATAGACCTGCACTGTGAACTTTACCCTTTAGACCTACTCTGACCCCATGACCTGCTCTCCCAGCTGGTAACAACACACTGCAGATGTAAAGACGAGAGGCGTATCTCCCTCACACAAAAACACAGTGAACAGTACACAGGGCCATGCTTTTACTCCCACAGTCATGCTCACACACTCACGCAGTGTGTTCACTTCGTTAAGCTGTGTGCTGACTCAGGTGTTTCATTTATAGAAAATTCTGTTTTCTTGCCCATGACATGAGGTTGCTTTATGCAAGCACATATGTTATATTCTGTAGAGAAATGTTCATAGAATTAAAGACTCAAATCAGATCAGTAAAGTTAGGATACAAGGTTTTATTGGCAGGGAAGTTCCTGGGTATCGTGACATGAATCAGCAGTTTCTCTGTGAGAGAACAATCAGCCTAACAAGAAATAAGACGAGTCGAGTTAAGCCAGTATGGAATGGAATGGACCAGTGCTGTTGTTAAGCTGTCCATCTGTGCACCACAACAGGATTAGCTGAACTTACTTGAGGCACGGCTAGTTAGTGACAAATGCTGAACTGTTTTATAATGATGAATAAATCTGGCAGATAGACACTCTTGTTATTTTTTAGGAAATCCCCAAACCAACTGAACCCTTCCTCCACAGTTTTGATTAAAATTGAGGCATCAGATTAAATTTGCAAATGGAGTGTAACCACTGATAATTCTATAATATAATGTCAAGAGGCAGAAGTATGAATGTATTAGTGAAAAAAGGTGTCCACGCCCACTGAGGTCCTTTGCAAAGGCTACCCATCAGATTTTGCCACTTCCCTGAACTTCACAGGGAGGTGGCAAACTCCGATGGGTGGAATTTATCAAAGTAAAATATTCAGTGTAGAAGCTATATCATGCAGTAACGGATTGCAGGGTTAGTAGGTAAGGTGTACCTGCTGAGTAAATCAATATCAGTGCTAAGTTTGAATTTTGACTTCAAACCTGAACTAGTTTGAACCATATCTAAGTCAAATGACGTTTTATTACTGTTAATGTCATTTCAGTTAAAAAGAAAACCTAGAAATATTTGAATTCTTACTAACAAGCGAGTTTCCATTTCTATTTTACTTTTGGTTCAGCTCACATAGCATGGTATAACCACTGCATTCGCCACTGAAAAGTAGCATGTTAACATGTGCAGTAAGACTTACTGCTAAACAGTTTACTACCTGACTTTCACTTGAGTCTAAATAGTATTAAATCATTATAATGCCATACAGAAGTGCCATGTGCACACATAACCACTTTTAATAAAGAAGTCGATTTTGGAAAAAAAATGCACATTACCTGAAAATTAACAAGAAACTCTTTAGGGTTGTCAAAATAATCGTGTATTGGTGATAACTGCGATTAAAAAAAAATTATTTAATAGAGGCGTGCGTCAGGATGGGGATCCAGCGTAAAAGTTCTGAAATAATTACCAGTGTGGGTTAATCTGTTGTAGCGACCCCTTGGGGAGACTACAAGGGAGCACTGATATAATTTTATGCCATTAATATAAATATGATGCTATCATAAATATTTATTTTGAGTTGAGTAAGCTTGCCAAAAAAGACAGCACACAATAACCAAAATTAAGCAGGACTGGACTGAAAGCATTATTACTATTTTTTTTTCGTTTAATCCGCCCTGGACATTGAAATGATATGGTAACTGTGAATTCTTTTGACTGTAATAATTGTGATATGAAAATCTGATCCATCCTAGAACACATTTAGGAGTCCTAAACTCTAAAACAGCAAAATATATATTTTCTGTTTGTTTTTTTATTCATTTGGTAAAAATTAATTTTTTCAGATTTCACAGAATGTCACTAACTCAGCAGAAAAATGCTGCTGCCTCTTACTCATATTTTCATATGTGATTCTTTCTATTTTATACTGTAATTATTTTTACTTTTACAGCATTATAGCTGTATTATCATTTCAAGCTACCCTTCAATTACTTCAGTCTATAGACATGGGAAAAATAATCTTATGTGATCCTACAATCCTCCTCAGAAACTTCATTAAAAAGATGCATTATTATTAACTCCTGTTATTGTAGGGCTGCTTAACTGAACTGAATTGTGTGTAATTGCTGTGTAGGAACAAATACCATTGTGCATCTGTTAACTTGCTATTTACAAAAACTGAATGGCATAAAAAGAAAACAATCTGCAAGCTTCACTTCTCGCTATGTAATGAGTCCCCCATTGATGCAATTCCACTGAATAATATGTCTTTTTACAGCAAAATTCTATTTTTTGCAATGCTGTAAAAAGATACCCCGTAGCCAGACATAAGCAGTTCATACAGCTTTGGTCAGGTGCGTATTATATGGAGTGTATTATTGATAGTAAAGATAAAAAGGAACATTTTTCTCTACAAAACACAACTTGTGCTTACAAGGAAATAACTGAGACACAAATTGTAACTCCTTACACTGTGTGTGTAAGGATATGTGAGTAAATTGATATGTGCCAACAGGCAGTGTAGAGTATATTACAGCAACTGGTGGGATGCTGACCTGTTTGTAATTAGCTCTAAAGTGATGTAGTGATGAACAACACTGATAACAATGCCTAGATACAGAGGCTGGATACACTCTTCCCTCATGCATATCAGGTAAATTACAAACACATACTGAATGTCCAGCATTTTTCATAAAATAAAATGGACACACACAGACGCGCCCCCCCCACCCTACACACCACAGATATTTACTGTATGAACCACACTTAAAAAAGCTTTACAGAAACAAGCACATTGCATGCACCTGTATATTTGTGTGTGTGTGTGTATTCGTGTTTGTATAATTTAGTGCATTGCACGACTTCCTGTTGTGAGGCCTGATCTTGATACTGACTTTGGTCTCTCTCCTGTGCTCCAATGTATTCCACTTTACTGAGATTTTAATAGAAATGTGCAAGTGAATGTGCGGCATGCTCTTTTTAACGGTACAGCACTGAATGAAACTGATTCAACACTTTAAGCTATCATGCAGTAGAGAAGACTAATGTGATCCAGTTTAGTCTAGTCCAGTTTAATCTGCTCCAGCCTTATGTAATTACCTCTAAACTTTTGTAATGTAATGAAATCAGTTAATGCTTAAATTATGTTACCATAATTTAAGTTATTTTAGTCTAATCTAGGTTGTAATATATTCATGTTTAGTTGAGTTTATCTATTTTTTTCTAGTCTGGTCTAATCTAGTAGAAATACATTAATTATCTATTTTAATTCACATTTAACTAGTCTGATCTAACCTAAACATAAAAAAATCCAGTGTAAATAAACTTAAGCTATAGTCTGATCTAATCAAGTGTCTGCTTAACTCTAATCCAGTTTAATAATTCTATTCTTACTATTTATTCCAGTCTCACCAAGTCTTACTTAAGATGGTCTGGTCTAGTCTATTTAGTCTAGTTTAACCCTGTGAGGTCAAAATTATCATTGCTAATGACCCCCAATCCTTGTCCTGACCACTAAAGCTAACACTCTGTTTTGGAGACAACCAGAAAGTACAGTTTTCAATACATATAAGGTATTTAGATTCTTATTCTGACTGATTATTTATTTTGTATGTATTTTTACAGTGAAAATATTTTAGTACAGTTTAGCCTTGTTCTAATCTAGTCTGGTGTTGTGTATTCTAATCTGTTTTTTCTAATATATTCTAATCCAGTCAAATCTGATTGCAGTCGTCTAACCTAACCCAGACCAGTGGGTTAGTGGGTCTCAGTAAATCCATCTTACTCGGATCCCGTGATTAATTCTGCTCTACTTGATTCTCATGTTGTTTAGTTTTACCTATTTTAGTCTTATTATTCTAATCTAGAATAATGTAATGTAATTAAAGCAATAAAAATGAAAAGGAATTCATATAAACTAAATTAATATAGCCTGGTGTAGTCTACTTTAAATATATAATAAGATAATCCAGTCTAATTTGCGGTTTAAACAGACAGTTTAGAAGTTCAGGTGGCGTTAATGATAGTGTTCTTTGTTACCTCTGTGTTTCTATGGTTTGATCCAGGAAGAGGTGGAATGAACACTGAGCTCCTGCTGTAGCAGAGGCCCATCTGGCTTCAACCAGTCCTCTCCCAGGGAGGATGTCACACTGCTGGACTCTGAACAGTCCACATGTGTGGCTATGTATTTTGTGGTTTGTGTGTGTGTGTGTGTGTGTGTATGTGTGTAGGGAGGTTCAAAAAGGAAGGGCAAGGAGAATTATTTTATTTTAGTGTTGGAAGGTCATGATAAAAATAAAGTTGGTTGCAGGAGTATTAAGAATAAAATGAATGGGTGAGAAGTGAAAAACACCAGCAGGGACAATTGGATAAGAATAAGCAGCAGTAGAAGGGGGCAAAATAAAAAGCAGTGGATGGGTGAATAATAAGTATACATGAGAGTGGAGATGGGAAAGAACAGTGTGGGGAGAAGACAGAAACAAAAATAAAAAGTTAATGAACTGAGGTACAGAAAAGTCAGGAAAAATAAAGTATACAATGAGATAGATAAGAGTGGCACAATGAGACAGATACAGCAGAACAATGAAGAAACCCGAGGTGATGACTGAGAACACAGTGACACTCATTTGATCCATCTGTTCAGCCAGATCAAATATATAAATACAGCACACTTACAAAGAAGTGTTTCATTTCAAAACAAGACTTAAATGCTTACGACATTACAGTGCTGAAAAACGTTGTATATTTTTCTTACTGCGATCAAATCCCAGCATGAGAAGAAAACCAACAGTGAGCTTCAAGAACCTCACTGTTTTCCAGAAACACATCAGTGACAGCCTTGCGCTGAACATGTTCCTTCAACAGCTTAAACGCTGGTTTTATGTTTTACCGGTTTTAGTTTACGTTTTTTCCGACTTACCCAACACCGGTTCACGCGTGAACACAAATATGCAATGCGGTTGGATTGGACGTTAGAAGGCTTTTGACCTCCCTGGATCTCGTGCAGAATACCCATGCATAATGCATGCATAATGCATGGGTATTCTGCATGAATAAGTCTTAAGTGTGCTCTCTTGTATGCTAAAATCACACACTGCAGTTATTTCAAGTCGTGAGAAAACATCTGAACTGGACTTTTCCCTGCTGTGTCCCTCATAGCATCCCAACACGATCTTCCCAAACAGTTTATATAGGGAAATGGCTTTCAATCATCACGTGACAATTTATTGCTCAAGGGATTTGTTGACAGTATAAAAAACACAGAACAGCACTAATATTACCTGAGCATTAACACCTACCTGTATGATAAATTACAGTTGACAGTACAATCCCTCAAAAAGGGTTTTGTTTTGAAATGAAACAAAGTATCTGTATGAGGACATTTTGACATAAAGAGTTTTGTCGCATCTGCATACCTCTGCAGTACAGATTGTTGACAAATAAATTTAGAGAACTTCTCCTTCTACAACTAAATACGTGGGAAGTGGTAAGAAATAGAATCTTTGGATTGAATACTGATGTAATTCAGCACAAATGGTGTTACATGTGCCACAGAGGAGAGCTTGTAACAAGCGGTTTCAAGGGAGTGAGACTATGATGCTGGGTTGTGATTTAAAAAGAATGGAAGGCAATGGGGAGAGGGGATGTGATAAATTCTGAGTATGAGAAATTATAAAATTATAGAATTTCCTTCCTGGGATTAATAAAGTATTCTGATTGTGAGTATATGTGTATTGATGAGTTTTTTTGTGCTGATGACAATTTGAGCCTCCTTAATAAGGTCTGTTATTGTTGTATTTTGCCCATCCCTTGTTTGCAGGTATGTATATGTGCAACTGATATTGACTGGAACATGTGTCATTCATTACATGTGTGTCTTGATACTTTCAGATGCTATACAAACTGTCAGTATATAACAATCAAGACCATGCATCAAGCGATAGCCCACTGCTGTCACTCATGTACCACCCTCTCCTCGCTGCGCCTCCTCCTTCCCCCTCAGTTCTCATCTTACCCCCCTCTGTCCTCCTACCTTTCCGAACGTTCCCATCTGTCGTGCGCTGAAACTCCCCTGCACTCAGCAGGAAGCAGGCCCGGTCATGTGGGTAGCGCTCGCGGCTGGTGGTAGAGCCTAGCCCTCCGGTGGCGGGGCTACGTTCATCTCCGAGGACTTGGTCGATGGTAGGGCAGTCCTCATTGGCCAGAGCTGCGGCGTTGGCAGCTGCATCTCCATTTTGCTTGGAGTCTGGTAAAGGGCAGAGGCAGCAGAAGTAAAAAAAAAAAAAGAATAGAATTATTATGTGTTTTTTTTGTTTGTTTACTTGTATTTGACTAAGAAATTAAACTGCAAGAGGGCCCTGGATCAACAGACACAGGGTTAACCTGGAATTTTTAGTGGTTTAATGGCAGGAGACACTGGAACTCCCAGAGAAAAGGGAGAAAAGAGAGGATGTGGTGAGATCTGACTGAGGAGACGAGGAGTAGAGGCCAACAAAGGAAGGTAAAAAAGACGCAAAACCATGAGAAGCTGGAATGCAGAAATAAAGTTAGAAAAGGGGTAAAGGAGGGCAAAATGATAGAAGAGACCAGAACAGACAGGAAAGAGGACGGAAAGAGGTGTAAAGGAACATTACTGAAATTATCGTGACCAATGCATTACTGCAGGGCAGACTTCTTTCACACACACAGAGTTGTGTTTGCATATTTTCTGAGGACATAACCCTGACCCCTGCCCAACAATATTCAAACCTCCATCTTATCCGAAACTTAACTCAGCCATGGGGATGGCAGGTGTACTCCCAGTGCTGGCGATCAATATTTATCAAATCAAATATGTGGATTCATAATACGATACCATACCAGATCAGTTGAAGCTCAGGTTGACAACAATTGCCGCCAGTGGCGTTAGCCAACAGGAAAACAATGATACTGCTGTAGGAGGAGTAGGGGGGAAGGCATGTTAGGAGCCAGAGAGAGAGAAGGAAAGGTAGGAGGGTGGAGGTGTGCGTAGGGACTTTAAATGTAGAAACTATAACTGGTAAAGGGAGAGAGCTGGCTGATATGATGGAGAGAAGGAAGGTAAATGTATTGTGTGTGCAAGAAACCAGGTGGAAGGAAAGCAAGGCCAGGAGCATAGGAGATGGATTCAAACTGTTCTACTATGGTGTAGATGGAATAAATGGAGTAGAAGAGTGTTCTGGAGGTGAAGCAAGTGTCAGATATAATTATGACTTTGAAGCTGGAAATTGATGGTTTATTGCTGAATATGCAAAGTGCACATGCCCCACAAGTTGGATGTCAGTTAAAACAAAGAGGAATTCTGGAGTAAGTTGGATGAAGTGGTAGAGAGTATTCCCAGGGGAGAGAGAGTGGTGATTGGAGCAGACTTCAATGGGCATGTAGGTGAAGGGAACAGAGGGGATGAGGAGGTGTTGGGTTGGTATGGTGTTAAGGAGAGGAATGTGGAGGGACAGATGGTAGTGGATTTTGCAGAAAGGATGGAAATGGCTGTGGTGAACACGTATTTCAAGAAGAGGGAGGAACATAGGGTGACATAAGAGTGGAGGAAGGTGCACACAGGTGGACTATATTTTAGGTGCAACCTGAAAAGTGTAGGACACTGAAAGGTGGTGTTGGGGAAGAATATAGCTAGGCAGCATCAGATGGTCTGTAGGATGACTGAAGAGGAAGCAAGTGAAGGCAGAGCCAAGGATTAAATGGTGGAAGCTGAAGAAGGAAGAATGTTGTGCAGGATTCGGGGACGAGTTTAGACAGACTCTGGGTGGTAGTGACAAGTTATCAGATGACTGGGAAAGTACAGCTGAGGTGGTGAGGGAAACAGTCAAGAAAGTATTTGGGGTGTCCTCTGGACAGAGGAAAGAAGACAAGGAAAGACGTACAGGAAAGTATTCAAAGGAAGAAGCTGGCAAAGAACAAACAGGATAGTCAGAGAGATGAAAAAAGTAGACAGGAGTACTGGGAGTCCGAGTGCACAACAATGAGAGAAGTGGCAAAATAAAAGACTTAAAGAGTTATATGAGAGGCTGGACACAAGGGAAGGAGAGAAGGACTTGTATCAATTGTCTAGACCAAGCTGGAAATGATGTGCAGCAGGTTAGGGTGATTCAGGATAAAGGCGGAAATATACTAACAAGTGAAGAGTGTGCGTTGAGAAGTTGGAAGGAGTACTTTGAAGAACTGAAGAATGAGGAAAATGAGAGAGAAAGGAGCACAGATGGAGGGAAGATGGTGAATCAGGAATGCAGCATATTAGTTTGGTCAAAGTGTGGACAGCTATGAAGAGGAAAAAGACTGGAAAGGCAGCTGGTCCAGATGACATACCTGTGGAGGTATGGAGATGTCTAGGAGAGAGGACAGTGGTCGCATTAACCAGACTGTTTAACACGAACTTGGAGAATGAGAGAAAGTTCAAGGAATGAAGAAGAAGTGCACTGGTACCAATCTTCAAGAATAAGGGTGATGTGCAGAGCTGTAGTAACTACAGAGGGATCAAGTTGATGAGCCATACCATGAAGATATAGGAGAGGGTTGTTGAAGCTAGTTTAGGAAGAGTGGTGTTGTATGAGGAAGTCAGGAGTGGCAGAGAAGTATGGAAGGGTGGTGCAGGACATGTATGAGGATGGCGAGACAGTGGTTAGGTTTGCGGTAGGAGTGACAGCTAGGTTCAAGGTGGGGGTTGGATTACATCAGAGATCAGCTGGGAGCCCCTTCTTGTTTGCAACAGGGATGGACAGGTTGACAGATGAGGTCAGGCAGGAGTCTCCGTGGACTATCATGCTCAGAGATGACATTGTGATCTGTAGTGAGAGTAGAGAGGAGGTGAAGAGAGAGTGGAGAGGTGGAAGTATGCACTGGAGAGAAGAGTAATGAAAGTCAGTAGAAGCATAACAGAGTACATGTGTGTGAATGAGAGGGAGGCAGGTGGAACAGTGAAGATGCAAGTAGAGGTGGTGAAGGTGGTTGAGATAAAATACCTGTAATAATATCCAAAGCAATGGATAGAGCACAAGGGAGGTAAAGAAGAGAGTGAAAGAAAAGGTTTACGAGATAGTGGTGAGATGTATGTATGTATAATCTATGATGTATGAGATGGTGGCACTGACGAAAAAAAGGAGGCAGAGCTGAAGGTGGCAGAAGATGTTATGATTTTCACTGAAAGTGACCAGGATGGGCAGGATTAGAAATGAGTATGTCAGTAGGACAGCTCGGGGTAACCCATAAGAACCAACGGTGACATGCATGTAACAAACACTTCATATGTTTTACAATCTTCCTTATAAAGCTCCAGGCTTGACTTATGAAGTCCCTAAAGAAAAATGGGTATGGGTTCTTATGGGTTAAGATGTTTGGAGACAAAGTCAGTAAGGCAATGTTGAGATGGACATGTGCAGAGGACGCATACTTGATATATTGGACAAAAGATGTTGAAGATGGAGCTCCCAGGCAGGAGGAAAAGAGGAAGACCACAGAGAAGGCTCTTGGATGTAGTGAATGAGGACAAGCAGAGGGTTGGTGTGACAGAAGAGGATGCGAGTGGGTAGTGGGTGAGATGGTGGCAGATGATCCGCTGTGGCGACCCCTAACGGGAGCAGCCGAAAGAAGAAGAAAATTCTTATCTAAAAACTTACAATAATTATAACTGTACAACAAATTGTTAAAATTGTAAAAATTTATGTTCATGGAGTTTTGTTCCAAAGTATAGTCCTTTAGAGCGCAATACAAATACACACATGCATGCATACATGCTTACACAAAGATACGGCTACAGGGGAAAAAGTATTTGTAGCTTTCAACACAGTTGTCAGCTCTAATCTGATATGACTTAGTGCTCGGCAGCTACAGATACAGGCTGTGGGACGCGCACGCGCACACGTGCACACACCGTGCACACACGTGCACCAGGAGTGGATAAACAGTGAACAGGTAACAAAGCTTGGCATTACTGGCATACTAAAAAAAAGCTATTTTCCACAATATTTTGTCCAATGAAAACAAATCAAAAGTGCTTCTAAGTGTTCCGAACAGCCACACTGGAAGCCAGAGTGAAAAGCCAGCCAGCCAAAAGACACAGACATATGAACATAGTGGTTGTCTTAAGTTCTTCATATTCTTCTTCTTTCGGCTGCTCTAGTCAGGGGTCACCACAGCCGCATCCATCTCATCCTATCCCTTGCATCCTCTTCCCTCACACCAACCCTCTGCATGTCCTCCTTCACTACATCCATGAACTTTCTCTGTGGTCTTCCTCTTCTCCTCCTGCCTGGGAGCTCCATCTTCAACATCCTTTGTCCAATATATCCACCATCCCTCCTCTGAACATGTCCAAACCATCTCAGTCTTGCCTCTCTGACTTTGTCTCCAAGCTTCTTAACCTGAACTGTCCCTCTGATGTACTCATTTCTAATCCTGTCCATCTTGGTCACTCCCAGAGAAAATCTCAACATCTTCATCTCTGCCACCTCCAGCTCTGCCGCCTATCTTTTCATCAGTGCCACTGTCTCCAAACCATCGTAGCAGGCCTCACTACCATCTTTCCTTTTCTGTCTTGCTACTGTCCTTCTGTCACAAAGCTCCCCTCACACTCGTCTCCATGTAGTCCACCCTGCCTGCACTCTCTTCTTCACCTCTCTTGTGCTTTGTCTGTTTCTTTGAATGGTTGATCCCAAGTATAGTTCTTATCTTATTCTAGAATTAACCACAGTGTGGATGGGCAAGCTACTGTTTTCACACATTGGTTTGTTATTGTCAACAGCTATCAAGGTAAAACTATTGCGTTGCTCCACCGTCTGCTTTATTACAAAAAGCTCAACTTTGTAACTCAACAGAAGTAGTGACAATAAATATATATTCTGAAACATGAAAAAAAGGATATGCATCAAAAACATAATACCCCAGCAAACTCACAAAGTAAGTATATATGGCGCTTACATTGTGGTCATATTACCTTAAAAAAATTTGATTGTTGCCCTGGGATGAACTGACAACCTGTCGAGCGTGTACCCTACCTTTCGCCCTATGATAGGTTCCAACACCCCTGTGACCGTTAACTGGATAAGCTGAAGAAAATGGAAGGACTGATGGATGGATGGCTGGCTGGCTGGATGGATGGATGTTTTCATCACTGAGACTTGTCTGATCTTCTCCTTTATCCCTCTGAAGTCTAAGTTGTCATCAGTGATGACCCCAATCCCAAAAGTGAGGGTTAAGGTTTGTCATTAGCTGCCATTATTGTGTTGCTGTAAATGGTGTAGTGGGTTTAAACATTTGCCTTACAAGTGAAAGGTCTCTGGTTCAATTCCAGGTGGTTAAACAAGCATCTCTTACCATGGAGGGTTGTGAATCTAGGGTAAAACCTCTGCCAAATCACAAATGTGGATTAATCTGCTGTGGCAACCCCGTGGGGTGATTATAAGGGAGCAGCTGAAGGTACATTGTGTTGCTCTAAATTCCTCCAAAGTTTGAAATGAAAATTAAACCTGTTGCAGAGGACCAGCTACAATTTCCCCATTAGAGGATTAATAAAGTATATCTTCTTCTTCTTTAGCTCAGCTCAGAGGTGGCACTTTTTAAAAGTCCACAAGGATATGTCTCCATGCCTTTGTGACATGATGGGTGGTATGCGCAGAAAGAACTCAGCTCTGAATTTTCAGAGTTCCTGGTTGGTTTAACATCTAAAAATCCAATACACTGCTGGTTACATGACCTAGAGATAAGAGTTTAAGGTTCCCAGGAAACATGGTTGAACCCATAATGTCAACTCTTGGGAGTGGAACTGGTCATTGCACGGATGGTTGGATGGATGTTGATATCGTTTCCACACAGTCTAGTGCTAGAGTCAGATCATCTCAAACAAACTAAAAAATATGGATCAGATTATTATAATGAAGTAATTAAATGCCGGCTACTTTTTTAAACAACAACTAATCTGGCTAGTGCATGGTTGTGAACAGGCAGCCATACAATATCTTCTCCATGTACACAGACTACTCTTAGTGTAACATGCTTTTAAAAAGCATAAACATGTACATCTATTATGTACATGTAACACATGTATATTCTGTCTCATGTGTTGCTTGATGAATTAAACTGCTGGACTGTTAAAATCACTGCCTCTGTGTCCACATATATCAGCGTTATAACTCCAAGAATGTTGTATTCTGTGTGCCAATTAGCTCAGTAAAATAAAAGATGACCCCTGGAGTTGAAGGTTATGAGTTGGAGTCACCCTGGAGGAGAGACTTTTTTTTCACTCTTCCTGTCAAAAATGTTTTTTTCTTTACTTTTACTCTAAGGAGACAATTTCTGAACACAAATTTTCTCACGCTTGAAAGTCTAATGGAAGTTTCCAGGTGAGCTTCAACACCTACTTTGAACCAACATGGTCATGTCCGCGACATCGGTTCAACTTTCATTTTGGAAATATTTTTTTAACCATGACTTGACATGAACAAAAAATCCACCAAGCAATTGTTATGCAATGTTGAAATGTTTTCTGTGGTTACGTCAAATCCAATCCTTTTTTTAAAAATAAATTTTCATCTACTTGAAATACCCGAATAGAAAAGCTCATGGCAGAACAGCTTCAAGGCAAAAACTAGAGCTAGATTAGAAACCAGCTGAAGTTTAGAGGTAACCTGGTAAACTTCAGCTGGTTTCTAATTGAGATGTTTCCATGTTGAATTTTTAATTAGAATATGAGGCATGTTAGTTTCAGTAGTAATATAATTTTACTGAAACTAAAATGTAAATGGAACGGAGTCACTTTTTTAAAGTCTTTTTTTTAACCTTATTGATGACTTTACAGCACAAGCCACATTCTCACTGTATTAAACTCACATTCACATTCAATTTATAAATTCCCAATTAAGAGAACATGCATGTCTCTGGGAGAAAGCTAGAGGAAACAGAAAGACCCCAGCCTATCTGGAGAGTTGCAATCCTGCTTTTTGTAGCACCACCCTCTGCATCACTGTGCCAACCTCAATGACAAATTACTGTAACATTACTGTAACCAAGAATGAAATGTTCATTTGGCTCTGCAGTAAGAATGTTCCCTCTATATAAAAAATCTGATTTAGTGATTTGTACTGAGAAAAAAAAGTCTTACAAATAATATGCCTCAAGTGCTACATCCATAACAACAGGATAATTTGTGATATAAAAAAGTCTCACATCTCCCCAAATGTTCACATTTCCATCAGCTGTAGGGCCCAAATTTAAGGAATTACCTTTTTCATGGGCTTCAAGTGCTTTCTGCTCGAAATATCATTCAGAGCAATTTTTTTAAAAAAAGATTGAATTTGGGTTTTATAATTTAATTTTTTAAGAGTGTAACTTTGTTTTTTCCCCAGGTACATGTTTAGGTAGAACTATTCAATAAGCACCTCCAAGCTTTTCTTCATCTCCAGGCACAGATGGAATAAAGGTGATGTCCCAAGAAAGCAGCCTTGGGGCCAGATTATGGTCTCTTAGATCTAGTTTGTAAAATGAGCTGTCCCACCACAGTTCTAATACCTGATCCTAACAGCTACTTTACATGGCAGAGAAAGGACAATGGTACTCTTTTCCCAAGAACCTTAGCAATCAATGGAAAAAAAAAGAGCAGACTAGAATATCACTGGCTTCTTTGCAACTCTGCACAACTAGTTTATCATGCACCAATTTGATGATGGAAATGCGTGAAGAGTAGTTTCCATGCAGCATGTCACTGACTTTGGATTCCCCAGGCAGGTGTTATGTTTTTATTTTCTCAAGACTCACGATATATGCTTTATTTATCCCGCCTGCACCTTAACACTGCTAATGCAGAAGTGACAATCAGTCTGTGAGAACTGTAACAAAAGAACAGGGCCTTGAGATACTTGTACTTGGAACAGTAGCTCAACTGCAATCTAGAATGGGAACTGTTTCACACTCAGCTGCTACTAACTGCCTCAGTTTGAGCTGGAGATTATCACTTGATGAAACCAGTAGAGCCACATAAATTTGCAAAAAAGCAGAGACAAGATCCTAAGAACTTGTCCAGTTAGACTTGTTGGCCAAACTTGCTACACAACCTCGAATATCATCAAGTGGATAATTAAATAAAATGGTCAGGCGGAGCGCCGAGAAGACGATCAAACTTGACTATCTAGAGGAAGTAAAAGTCGTAACAAGGTTTCCATAGGTGAACCTGCGGATCACATGGTTCCTCATGAATTTGACTAATGGACGGACTCTCCTGTCCAGTACCATGGCATGAAACTTGCTAGGGAGGGCTTACAAGTGTGATTCCTGTGAAGCTGAAACACACATTCTGGTCCTCCTTAAAAAGTGTAACAGAGTCCAGACCCTCTCCAATGGAGTGGTTCCTGTGACTCACAGAGTTGTGCGTTGAGGTTAGCCCAACTAAAGCTAGCTGGCATCTCTCGACCACACACACTAGCACAGGCTCCTTACCCACCAGAGAGGTGATGTGCCAAGAACCAGTTAGGGCACTTAGGGTTCAGACCACCAAGTCCTTTACCTAATCCAAAATGTTTTCATTATTTAAGAAAATGTATCGTTTTTCAGAAAAGGTTGGTTGATTTGACTTCCTAGCAATGCTGACTGAAGCAAATGGCTGTAGCATACAGCCATTTGCAATAAGGTAGCAATAAATCCCACAAATGATTTGATAGTTTCATATCTTATGTGAGAGTCCAGTGTTTCTGTCCTAACAGAAATGAAGATTTAGTTGAAGAAATAATTTAGCTAAGAAGTAATAAGCTATCTGGCTACTATACCCTAAAAACTGAACTTTGCAATTGTAACTCTAACTTTTTTCCAAAGTTGTATGAACAAATTTTTTTTTAGAAAGTTCAGAAGCTGAGCTAACCAAAAACTTCATGTTTACTTATAAGTAGTGCAATCCACTGAAAGTTTTAAGTTAAGAAAACTTTGAATATTGGTTTGTGCATCTGATGTGGTAAATAAGGCCTCAACTCACAAAGAAAGTTTACCTCTGCGCATGTGCATTTTGCAGCTGCCTTGAGAAGACAAGTACCCCCTGTTCCAGTGTTCTTGAAGCGTATCCTCTATGTTTGCCTTGACCACAAACAAACCAAATAAGACATTTATGTTCTGGAGTGAGCTTGCTATTTGGTTTGTCCCATGTTGTCTTTTAAAGACAAAAGTTTATACAATGACCTGGAGCTCTCAGCTTAGCATGATAGAAGTAATTTGAACATATTTAATATCTGTACTACAGCTACTACTTTCCATGCACATGTGCAGTTTTCCACTGAGGTTTGCAGGGGTAGCCTGTTTTTGTTAACAAGCTAGCATGTTGCTGCAGTATTCCTGCTGGTAGTTACATCACTGACAATGGGACTTTGTGCTTAAAGTTGCCTTCAGTTAATAAGCTTTGTGCATCCTATTATTATAAAAATAATATAAAATACTCAGCCAGCTGTCAAGTAAAAGCAGAGGGTTGGAGTAAGGCATTTGTAATATATATCATGAGTGCGACATGTTCGTGCCTTGCCAATATCTCGTTTACTTGGGCAATGCTAAAAAGAATTAGATGCTTAATATTTATTGAAATCCTCTTAAATTCTCATCTTGAAAACCTTTACATGGTATTTTTAGTAAATTAGTTTTAGTAAAATTATATTATTACTACTTGACAATATTTGATGCATATGTTTATGGAGGGATGTAAATGCGGCAAAAACATGTTTTATAATAGCCTAAAATTTCTCTCACACCTGGTTCATACTGGCTGCAACACAGCTACACTGCTGTTTTGTTGACAATTGAATAACTATCATTTTACAAGTCATGTCCTTGATCCTTCAGTAGTCACACAGGGCTGAAGCATCTTACATTGTTAATGAGTTTGGATTATCTGCACCATCTCCAACTTTTTATAAGTGTGAGATAATCATACTTTATTTTAGGCTATTTCATATTTCATACCCTCATTTTTGTCCTCAATAGTGTTTAATATTTCCATTAATGTGATATCTCCCGCAAAGCTTTTATAAGTGAGTATAGCACCATATCACTTACATTTCATGACAGGAACTCTTCTTTAGAATTACTGGTCACTTTAAAAAACTGCAAGCCCGAATTAATCCATGTGTTTTGAGACCTAATATACAGTGCATTTTGAAAGTATTTAGACTCCCTTAGGGTTTGTCTGACAGACAAATGATACATATACAAATTATGTCTCTTGTTAGTTTTAATTGTTCAGTCTTTCTCTAACAGTACATGTAAATATTTTCAAGAAAATCAAACTAGAAAAGCCCTTACATCATTAGTTTGCAAAGATACCCAGCACCTGAGTGTTAAAAATATTAACATACTATAATATTATTGTGTAAGGGAGGCAAATGCTCTGATATGCAAGCTGCATTCTTTAGTTTTTGAAATTCTGGAGGAAACTTGCAGACCAAAAATTTATTTTGAGTCCGAAATGATATTTTGTTACAGAATTTCAGGAAATAAGAAAACCTTACATTTATTATGATCTCTGCATGCTTTCTGTAGGAAACAAACCCAGAAGAAATATGTGCTGAGGGAGCTGAACTTGGGATGCTCACAGTTCTTGAAGGTGATGTTAGGACATTTTGCTCAGGTCCAACAATAAGAAGCATTTCTGTGGTTTTTGAGGAACAGATTATCCTAGATGGTGGTATGTGACTGTTCGGCTGCATTTGCCCCTCTATTTGGACTCATCTGTACTTAGGACTTTAGTACTTAAGTCCTAAACATTTAATATTTATATTTCATCACTTCTGCATATTTCCTTAGTATCACTTGCACTTTATTTTGAACCGGGAGTACAACATTGTCAGGGCTGCTTGTCATTGTCCTTTTTTATATGTCCTCTATTGCACTGTTTATGTTTGCACTATTGTATTTCTTAGTTGCGTGTTTCTTAGTTGTATATGGAGCACTATGGTCCTGGAGGAACATCAGCTGTACATCTAGACCTTAAGGAATACTTTGCTATTCATGTCACCAAAATGTTCATGTTAAAAAAGGCTGTGATTATGCTGGATTTTCATTAGTGGCCCAGTGACTTAATCAAATTGGTCATTTGGAGTAATGGTCAATTAGGCTGCATGCTGTTTTTGACTGATCTTTGTTACCAGGCAATCTAGAATTGGGCTACACTTAAATGGAAGTAAAGTACAGTATAGTATATGGCACCACTTCACTGAATGGAACGTTACTTAAGAACGAGTGTGGAACAAATCAGAAATTCCATTGATAATGATTAGTTACGGGAAAACCAATTGGAAATGAATTATTCGGTAATGATTCATCCATAATTATCTGTGTGTTGCTCCCTATGAACTAAAATCCAAACACTGAGAAGTAACAAACACTAATTACTTGTGAGGTTGGAGTTATTAGCAATGTACTTAAAAAAGATGCAACAGCTATCTAGTGTTTTTTAACCTAACTACTTTGCATAGTACAGCTGAGCTACTCACTGTTTGCCCTGCATTTAAGTTATATGTCTTTTCTTTTATTTTTTATTACTGCCATATAGTCTCTTTCTTTTCATACAGTTAGGTCCACAAGTTTTGTGACAGTGCCATGTTTTCTGTGTCATGTGATGTCATTGAAGTGCAGACTTTCAGCTTTAATTCAAGGGGTCTGAAAAAAAAATTGTACTGTTTTTGAATTACAGCCGCTTTCATACACTGTCCCTATTTTCTTATTTACTTTATATTTATACTTTCTTATGCTTATATAGTGCTATTCTACTCTGACTGATCACTTAAAGTGCTTTTCGACTACAAGCCTCATTCGCCCATTCACACATATGGTCATACGGAATTTGATTTAGCCTTTAGCATTTCCAACTTTCATACACGCACTCACACTCCAATGGAGCAACTTGGGTTCTGCATCTGGCCCAAGGACACTTCAGCATGTGGATTAGAGGAGCTGCAGATTTTCTTCTTCTTCTTTCAGCTGTTCCCGCTCATCTGTCTCCATCTCACCCTATCCCTTGCATCCTCTTCCCTCACACCAACCCTCTGCATGTCCTCCTTCACTTCTTCTCTGTGGTCTTCCTCTTCTCCTCCTGCCTGGCAGCTCCATCCTCAAAATCCTCTACTATCCTCCTCTGCACATGTCCAAACCATCTCAGCCTTGCCTCTCTGACTTTGTCTCCAAACTTCTCAACCTGAGCTGTCCCTCTGATGGACTCATTTCTAATCCTGTCCATCCTGGTCACTCCCAGGGAAAATCTCAACATCTTCAGTTCTGCCACCTCCAGCTCCACCTCCTGTCTTTTTGTCAGTGCCACCGTCTCCATACATCATAGCAGGTCTCACTACCGTCTTGCAAACCTTCCCTTTCACTCTTGCTGCTATCCTTCTGTCACAAAGCACCCATGACACTCATCTCCACCCACTCCACCCTGCCTGCACTCTCTTCTTCACCTCTCTTGTGCTCTGTCCATTTCTTTGAA
>VUQH01038453.1:0-19268 GCA_015106775.1 Etroplus canarensis | reverse complement strand
TTCTTTCGGCTGCTCTCGTTAGGGGTCGCCACTGCGGATCATCTGCCTCCATCTCACTCTATCCCTTGCACCCTCTTCTGTTACGTCAACCCCCTTCATGTCCTCCTTCACTTCATCCACGTACCTCATCATATCAGTGAGCTCTCTCCCTTCACCTGTCATCATCCCTGGATTTAAAGTCCCTACTCTCACCTCCACACTCCTACCTTTTCTTCTCTCTCTGCCTCCTAACACGTCTCCCCCCTCTCCTCCTACTTTGTTTTCGGCCAACAGTAGCATAGTTTCCACCAGCACCTCATTGGCTACCAGCACCGGAGATGGTCGTTGTTAGCCCCAGCCTTGTCCAGTCTTGTATGGAAATCATATCATGAATATGCATATTTGATTTGGCAAAGCTAACCCGCCAGATGCTCTTCCTGATGCAACCCTCCGATTTACCTAGGCTTGAGACTAGGAGTACACTGGCTTGTCGACCCCCTGTGGCTGTGACCCCCCCCAAGCCAACTCATCCTAATTACCGCCATTTTTCTTAGACATTCTGACCCCCCTCCAAACTACTCTGTCACACTACAACTCTGAAATGTCACCCTGACACAAACATTCAGCAACCTTTGACCTGAGACACGTTGGCTAGACCTGATAAGAGTTCATCTTTACTGAATTCACCACCGCTCTCACCTTTCAGGTCTCTGTTCTCCTGAATCAGGATGTTCATCTGCTGCAGGGTTTCCTCCAGCGTGCCAGGCTGATTGGAAGAGCAGGAAATGTCGCCGTTCATCACGGGACCTCCAGAGGCCATAATGCTGAGAGGAAGATGCCATCCATTTCATCATAATGTAAATAAATAAATAAACCGATAATATTTTAAAGGAAATAAGTGCTGTGTTAATTATATGTATACAGTTTATGATTTTCAAATTAAAATGCATTCATATGGATGTAGTCAAAACAAAACAGTTATTGTAGCTAGGGTGACCAGATGCCCCACTTTGTGTGGGACTGCACAGAATTTTCATCTGTTTTTCAACGTTTCACATATTGAAAAAGTATACTGATTGATTCTATAGCTCTCAAAAATCCAGACTGAATGACTGAGAGTTTTCTAAAGTCAAAAACATGCCATGTGGTTACAGAAAAGCAGCAGTCATAGTTTCAGTCAGCTGACTTCCAGGCTGCTAGAAGTGCACAGCCTGTGTGTGCTCACCTGCAGTTGCTGCAGTGATGGACAAAACTCACAGGAGCTGTTTGTGGTTCTGTTTCCTCACATTAATCCCTTGTATGACTGGTTTGATTTAAACAATCAGTTAATGTTTTATTAAAAAAAATATGCATTGGGTGTTGGGAGGATGGACTGAAGGGAGCTGCTTCAGTATACTGTTCTACAAAGAAACGTGTAACTTCAGCTGCTCCCTTGTATTCTCCACCGACGGGTCACCACAGCGGATCAATCCGCATTGGTAATTTGGCAGAGGTTTTACACTGGATGCCCTTCCTGAAGCAACCCTCCATGGTGTGAGGGGCTTGTAAGGCGAATGTGTAAACCAGCCAGGGAAACTATTATGGTGTTTGGAAGGCACAGTTATGTCACGGGTTCACATGTACACTTTTAATGTCTACGAAAATACCTGGATCTAAATGTATTTCTTTTGATAGCTGGATAAACAATCCTGGGCTCACCCTCAGTTTCATTTATTCTTTCTTTATGATCGAAAGAGGGGACACACGAGAACAGTAAACCAGAATCTGTGTAATCTAGTGTGTGCCATTTTAAAAGCCTGCTGATAGATACATGAGCTGATATACACTACTCACAAGAAGTTCAGGATATTTGGCTTTTGGGTGAAGTTCATGGAAAATGTAAAAAGTTCACGCTACAGTGATATTACATCATGAAAGTAGGGTATTTAAGTAGAAGTATGCAATCGTGATTTCCTCATCTCAAACAATTTACTGAAACAAAAGCGTCAGTGTCTCAATAATTCGTAATGTGACCTTGACCATCAATTACGGCTTGACTTCTGTGACTCTTCTGGTCTCGCTGTATCTCTGTTGCAACCTGCTGATGACACTCTGTTGCCACTTCCCTCTGTATCCCACACAAATAATCTCTTCAACCCACTTTTGTTTGTGTTTGGTATCTGATCACCCTCACTTTGGCTTTAGTGACGTCAAACTCAAACCTTACCCACAATATTTAAGTCTATCTACATCTTCTGACTGCTAGAAACACACACCTTTGAAAATATCTTTAATATTTAGCAAACAACACGACGTGTTTAACTGTGAACACTTTTGTACTTCAGACATGCTGAAAAATGCCCCTGCTGACATCAGCACATGACTCAGTGCTTCAGGAGAAGGAAACAAGTGTGCGGAGTCCTCCCATCAGCAGGTCACATGGTAACTCCATAACATTTCCATTACAGAGAGCACTGAGGTCTCCTTCTGCCCAGTGACTTACTGAATAACCACCCAAACAAAATGTACGGTCGCCTTTAGCTGCCTTTTAATAAGACATCTCACGGTTGATCGGTAACTTACAGTAAACACAAGCAGGTCAGCCTTTTCAAAATGATCGCGTAACACTAGCTTGAGCGCCTCTGTGTCACTGTAAAACGGCTTGGGCAACATTTACTTTGGCTTTCTGTCGGTGATGTTCTACTTTCACTTTCTTGCTGTGGGCCTATCCACTGCGCGACTCTCGGCCAGCGATAAAAAGTTACCGACAACTTAAGACGAACGCGGCTGACGTCAGACCCGAGCCAAACTGCGTCACGCCGACCGCTAACCGAGTTTGAAGGTTTTTAACTCACCTGCTGCCAACGCGCGGACTAAACACAAGCCTGTCCGTCCGCTCTGAAAACACACACAGAGAGTGAAGGAACGGCAGCCGAGCGCGTCGCTTCTGGTTAGCAGGAGCGTGGAGTGACGTCAGGGAGGAAAGCGAGCGTCGCTTCCCGTTAGCGCTTTCAAAATAAAATCAGTGGAGGACGAAGTAAAAAGAAAAACTTGGCTTTCAGCGGCTCCCTTGTGTTCTCCACCAAGGTTCCGCCACGGCGGATTAATCGGAAATGGTAATTTGGCAGAGGTTTTACGCCGGATGCCCTTCCTGACACAACTCTCCATGGTGAGAGGGGCTTGTTTATGTTTATATGTCTCTATGTGTATGTATATATGTGTGTTCTCGTATATATATATATATATATATCATACTTACATTCACTGTTCTGTATTAATAAAGTATTCTGATTCTGATTCTGATTGTGTCTCCACCTGGAATCAAACCAGGGACCTTTTGCTTGTAAGGAGAATGTATTTTTACTGTTTAATCCTTCCAGAGCAAATTATTAGTTTACCGTTTATTTCAATACATTGAAAGTGGTAGTTCTTTAGTCAGACTTGCGGGCAACTCAGGTTGTACACATCAAGTGAGGAAAAAAATTTTCACAGGGCTCTGTGCAGTCCTATGAAAAAGTAAGTGCACCCAGCCTTTGGCAGCAATGACTGGAATGAAACTTTTCTTGATGGCTTTATAGGCCCCTCACATTGTTGTGGAGGAATTTTGAGACGCACAAAAACAACAAATAGACAATTCTGCAAAATTAGCAGAGTTGCAACATCTGCTATGCTAACATAAACTTTGTAAAATATTAAATTGAGATTATCGCTTTAATTTTCCAGCTAAACTGTATAAAACTGTTAAACAGGACAAAGATAAGATAAGATAAGATAAGATAAGGTACGATAAGAATAGCAGCACACCCGAATAAAAAAATAGGAAAAAAGATACCACTACTAGAATAAATTAATATAACAACTAAGAAAAACAGACTATATGGTTATGTCAGGAAAATCACCTCATGTCAAAATGATTTAATTGTATGTAACTTACATTGTTTACCCATAAAGGAAAAAATAAGGCTAAAGTAAATAAAAGTACTATAATCATTACCCTCCATGCTGTTCTTTAAAAATTCCACTTTGTTAAACTAAAAACTTTAAAATTCGATTTCATTGCCTGAAAGTATCCAAAAGGTTTTATGAATACAGAGAGTCATTATGATTTGCACACATGTATTTTACAGAAATAGCACATATTTTTATTTGCAGACAGCAATAAAGTAAGGCTAAAGTACATCAAAGTGCCAGAATCTTTACACTCCACGCTGTGTAACTAAGAAAATGTTAAGTTCTGCTGAAAAATCATACAGGAATGATTCGCTTGCGTTTAGTGTTTTTTTCCCCAAGCTTGTTAGAAAAAAAAATTACAACTTCATGTTTTTATTTTGAAAGGTATCTGTTTACTTTGTATCTAAGTTGGGCAAATTGTCGACACCTCACTCAGCCTTGACTTGTGCGGATTTCACGGAGATTATCATTTCCTCGCGGTGACGAAGCAGCGAACAGATCTGAGTAGAAACAGCCGCTGCACATGAGCAGCGCCGCTCGGTCTACAGGTTCATCCGCATGTTTTACACATCAGCGAAAGCCTGACAGGTGGGGGCGGGGCCAGAGATCAGCTGGCAGCGGGAATTCCCCGGCAGGAGTCACCTGGCAAACATAAAAGTCTGGAGATTCCCTCTTCAGCAAGGTTGAAAGTAAGATAAGATAAGAGTTTGTTAATCACACGCCGGGGAAATTCAGCATTACAGCAGCTCCACAGAAGCACACAGAAAAACAAACAAGAATAAATAGATAAATAAATGAAATAAATAAACAAAAACTGAAATTCAAAATGAGTTCAAGAGAAAAATACACTTTCTTATCAGGAAATACAGGTGTAGTGGCTTACGCATTCGCCTTACACGTGAAAAGGTCCCCGGTTTGAGTCCTGGTGGGGACACAAGCCCCTTGTGTTAAGAAGGGCATCCGGTGTAAAAACCTCTGTCAAATTACCAGTCTTGGGAGCAGCCAAGGTGTACATTTTTATCATAAAAACACACTATTCACAAAATTATGCACATATAAATTATATTAAATGTAAAGTATCTAAATCAGTTACAATTTAATACAAAGTCAAAGATTTCTTGACCACATATGTTTTATCGTTCTGTTATCCTGCCGTGTACGATTCATTGTGTAGAAGTATTGGGTAACACAGATGAAACAAACACAAAGGCAGTCTTCATACTTCTAAAAGCCTTTGCTATCAAAAAAGGTAATTTTGAGCAATTCTGATAAGAAAAAGTCTTTATGGAGCCCCAAAACATATTTGACACACCCCATTAAGTATAAATCTGTCTTAACTCTCTCCTTTCTCTTTTCTCTCTCCTCACCCCCAACCGGTAGAGGCAGATGGCTGCCTCTCCCTGAGCCTGGTTCTGCTGGCAGTCTCTTCCTGTTAAAAGGGATTTCTTCTTCCCCACAGTCGCCAAGGGCTTGGTCATAGAGGATCATCTGATTGTTGGGGTTTTCTCTTTCATACTGTGCCTTAATGTGACTTCAGTTGTGAACTGGTGCTGTATAAATAAAATTGAACTGAACTGAATTAACATTACTAATAGATGTAAATAATTAAAATTTTTTGCCACACATGACAACTCTGCAGTGGCTGTTTATGATTATATGCTAATTTAAGTTTGCACTTTCATCTCAGCAATACCAATTTGTGTTGCAATTATAAAATTATAGCCCGAATTTATTGAGAATTGTTAACTTTCTGAATTATTTTAATAAAAAATGCATAGATTGTGCAGAGGAGGAATATCTATTAGCAAGTACAGGGTTTTTCTTGCTTATAAATTTTTTGAGGGCCTCCCCCCAAAAATTTTGACCTTTCGAAGGAAAATCGCCAATTAATTTAAGCTTAAAAACAAGCTTTAAGTGCATTTTTATTAATTAAATACCCCCAAATAATTGGAGAATGAATAGACTTCTGTAAATTGAGGAAACACAATCGTTGTCTTAACTACTTGCTGACCAATTGCACTTATACACCTATCAGGCTTAACATTATGACTACCTGCCTAATATCATGTTGGTCCCTCTTTTGTTCCCCCAGGTACATCAGTGAGCCATGGCCACCCATGATCCTGTCATGGGTTTACCACTCTTCCTTCCTTGGACCACCTTTGATAGATAATGACCACTGCAGACTGGGAACACCCCATAAGAGCTGCAGTTTTGGAGATGCTCTGACCCACCTGTCGAGCCATTACAGTTTGGCCCTTGTCAAACTCGCTCAAATCCTTATGCTTGTCTATTTTCCCTGTTTCTAACACATTAACTTTGAGGAAAAACTGCTCAGTTGTTATCTAATATATCCCACCCACTAACAGGAGCCATGAAGAAGATATACTGAGGGTTATTCACTTCACCTGTCAGTGTTCACAGTGTAACTCCTGATCAGTGTATTTCAAATCAGTTCAATTCAATTCAATTCAATTTATATAGCACCAATTCACAACAAAGGTCACCTCAAGGCAATTTACACTGCAAGGACAAGACCCTGCAGTATTAGAGAGAAAACTCTAACAGTCTGATGATCCACTATGAGCAAGCACTTGACAACTGTGGGAAGGAAAAACTCCCTTTTGACGGGAAGAGACCTCCGGCAGAACCAGGCTCAGGGAGGGGCAGCCTTCTGCCTCGACTGGTTGTAGGTGCGGGGAGAGAGGAGAGACGAAGGAGAGAAAGGAGAGAGAAGAGAGACAGGAGAGCAAAGAGAGACACAGACTATGGGAGAGAGAAGACAACATTTAATGACATGCAGCAGTGGCAAATAAATGCACGGGGAGTGAAAAGAGGTGGGTGGAGAAGAAATGCCCAGCACATCATGGGGCAAAGACCCACTCTGAGCCAGTAAAAACACAGATGTAGCCTACTTTGGTATCTTTTATCCTTTTATCCTTTGCAGCAGATGCAGTGAGCTTCTTGTGAAAATGTTTTTCGATGTGACTTTTTGGTGCTTTATTGGCGTAGATCAAGCATACCGTTAGTTTGGGCAGAAACAGAAAAGAAACGGTTTTGTATAATACATTTTTTATTTTCAGAGCCGCAGGGAGCCACCCTGCAAAAGAGCTGCATGCAGCTCCGGAACTGCAGGTTTGAGACCCCTGAGAGATGTTGTTCATGGTGGATGTCAGCTTGGCCAAGAGCTTCTTTTCACACACCTCCTCCACAGAGTTCAGAGGACAGTCCAGGACGGAGGTGGCTCTCCTGATCAGCTTGCCCACTTTTCTCTTGTCCCTCTCTGCGCTCCCACTACCTCAGCAGATGACAGCATAGAAAATTGTAGATGCAGCCGTTGTGTTGTGGTAGAATGTTTCTGAGAGAGTCCTGCTCACTCCATAGGACCTCAGTTTCCTCAGCAGATAAAGGAGACTTTGGCCCTTCTCATGCAGGACATCTGTGTTGTGTGTCCAGTTCGGCTTGTTATTGAGGTGAACACCCAGGTCCTTGTACTCCCCCACCATCTCAATTTCCCTTCCCTGGATGCTCACCAGTGCAGCTTGTAGCCCCTTCTGGTCAATCACCATCCCCTATGTTTCACTGGAATTAATGTGAAGCTGGTTCACATCACACCAGTCCACAAAGTCTCTGATGATGTCCCTATGTCCCTCTTTACTCCCTTCTGAAATTCATCCAACAATGGCTGTATCATCAGAGTAATTTCCCCCCTGGGATTAATAAAGTATTCTGATTTTGCTCAGAGAACTTCTGAAGATGGCAGCTGCTGGTGATGAGTTTGAAGTCCGAGGTGTAGATGGTGAATAGAAGTGGAGCCTGACCACCACCTCATGTACTGTGGTCGGTTGAGGAGGTTGTTGAAAGAAAGAAAGAAAGAAAGAAAGAAAGAAAGAAAGAAAGAAAGAAAGAAAGAAAGAAAGACTATATTATACTTTATTTAGTTGTTATATACACACACTTTTGTCTGCACAACACTCAGCAGGAAACCGGAAACAACCAGGGTTCGGTGCCTTGCTCAGGTGCACCTCGGCAGTTCTAGGGAGGGAGTGAGTACAAGGTCTTGAATTGGTGGGTTCCAGGTAGGCCACCAGCTCCAGGTTCGTCTTGAGTCAGCAGCCTTCACCAACCCTCTGTTTCCCAACCAGGTCCTACTGAGCCACTGCCGCCCCCACAATTACACAATTCACTCTGATTGCAGATTTGATACAGTTCTTGCATAAAACACATCGGGGTTACTACAGTAGAATATAATGGACAATAAAGCGAACACCGTTTGATGCTCATGTCTCTTTTTTTTTCCACAGCAATATGTTGAGGCAAATATGTTATATTTTATTTCCATTAGATGGCAGTGTTGCCTAGAGAAAGGCCTCACTTTAAAACAAAGGAAAAGGGCCACTTGATGGATTCATCCAGAGTCTACATCAGAGGTGTCAAACTCATTTTACATTGTTGGCCACATACAGCCCAATTTGATCTTAAGTGGGTCTGACCATTAAAAAGTTTGTCTTTAAAAATACACTATTTTTTCCACTCTCGTCTGGTGTAGAAGTTTAACTCCAAATCTAATCCCTGGGATCTCTTAAGAAAACCTGTAAAGAAATGCTAGCGTAGTTAAGCAAATGAACCATTTGGCACTGCTCTTTGGAGTTAAACCTTAATAAGTAAAAGTTTTTTTTTAACTACAATATTATTGAATTACTCTACATTGTAAATTCAATTCTGTAATTATACAACAGGTGTCCTTTTTCTTAAGGTTTCCAGTTTTTTTAACCCACTGCTAAAACTGAAATTTCTGTGGTAAATGGTGAAAAAACTGGAACCCTTTCTGTTATTTAGTCTAATACTATGAAAGTTATATATTTTATTTTTACATTTTTCAAAGCCATCTGGGGAGGCCAGGTTGGACCTTAAGGCGGCTGGTTCTGGCCCCCGGGCCTTATGTTTGGCACCCGTTGTCTATATACTCAGGTTAATTTAAAGGAATCACATGTTGGGTCAGTATTACTGTAGTTAGTGGAGATTTAGTGGAGATGTGCATACAAAACACATCGCTGCCCATGTCTATTAGGATCCACTACAGGCTACTCTTAATAAAACATTTTAGTCATTGTGAAATAAAGCCACATCGGTATAGTCTTGGTGCTTCTTCATAATCCCCTTGAATGTCAGCCGGACACTGGAACTTTCACCTCACAAACTCCACTGTCTCCCACGGGACAGCCTCTCAGTCCTTGAAAAACCCCTGTCTAGAACCCTGTCAAGGCCCTCTGCAGAGCCTCTCATCAGGGACTGAACGCACCGCTTCAACGATTTCTTCTCAGGTCCATCTGAGAGATCTTTGGAACTCACACAATGCCCCCTTGAGCCTCTAAAATAGTTCTTGAATAACCTAAAAGACCCATGATACCCCCAGGGGATTCCCAAAACAAACTCAAGGTACCCTGGAGCCCAGCAGAGACTTCTACAGTCCTTTAAAGCACCCCCTTTAGAACTTCAGACCCCTGAAACCTCCTCTCAGACCCTTTGATCCATCTCCCATGGAACTTCCTCCAGCAAATCCCTAAGCTCCTGTGACATGCTCTTTTTTCCCTTTGTAATCCCCTGGAAGAAATTGATTTTTCATAGAAAGTACTAATTTAATGTCTTGTGGATAAACTTTTTAATCAGGCTGTGTTTGAAATAATAATCCGTTGATCTAAACAGGCTCGTGATATATCAAAGGAGTTATTTTATTACCTCGGAGGTCACAAAGTTCAAAATCTCATCGTCCATCGCCTTTTTACCTGAAGAAAGCAGCATTTAAAAGCGCCGCAACACACGGAAACCAGAAAAATCTGAGCTGCGCTCCAGTCCTTAAATGCATCACAGTCGCTCTGGTCAAACCTCTCGTCCTCACAGCAGAGGAACGATCAGAGCAACAGGTTGGAGCAGTTAGTGTCTGATGTTGAGCTGATTTTATTTTCTCTAAAAGTCTGCAAGGTCCAAAAGTTTGTTTGAGTTTGTGTCAATGATCACAAACTGTCTGAAAAGTGACTTGGATTTTTTTTATGTGTTTTCACAGCCCTCATCCCCAAGTGCTGCTCAGGTAAGCACACGTGTAGAACTTTTGCAAAAGCAACTTGTTTGCATGTTTAGTTCACTTTAGGCAACCTGGCTGATAAAGAGTAAAAAGGAGGAAGCATCACCACTGGTTTTACAAACTTCCAGATAAAATTTCAGGCTCTTCAGGATGTTTCCCAGGACTCTCCTCCTTGGAACGCTCTGCGTTTTTGCGCACTTGGACACTTTTACGCACGGCTGCCAGCTGCCCTCAGAGTGGCGGCCACTGAGCGAGGGCTGCCGAGCGGAGCTGGCGGAGATCATTGTGTATGCCCGGGTCCTGGCGATCCACCGGGAGCCGCTGGGTATTGGAGCGGGTAGTCTGTACAACTCTCTGCCTTTCGGGTTCGGGTACGGGTACGAGGGCGCAGAGGAAGGGCTGCTGTACTCGGCCGAGGTGGAGTTGCTGTGCGACCAAGCCTGGGGCAGCATGCTGGAGGTACCCTCTGGATCCAGGCTCAATCTCACAGGGCTTGGCTACTTGTCCTGTCAGTCCCACACTGTGATGGAGAACTACTCCTATTTCTTTTTCCTCAGGTGAGGTGCAAGGATTGGGGACGTACTAAATACTGATTCAGCTGTACTTGAATTTATCCCAGCCAATCAAATATGTGTTATTGTTGCCATATTTTCCATTTTGAAAGTTTTAAATTAATTCACTTAAGGCTATATTGCCTTTGTGTTTGCATGTGAGCAAAGTTGTAAAACAGATCAGTAGATACCACTTTGCAGGACTGCCAACTTTGGCTTTGGCCTTCACCGAGCTTTTTATTACATCTAACAGTTATATAAATTGGAGCTCAAAGCAGATGAGGATTTTAACTGACAAACAGATTATGACTTCGTGATGCATTTCTATATAAGTTGCAACCTTAAAGCAAAGTCTTTTTTATTAGTTAAAAGGGAGCTCTTCTGTTTTTATCATATATAAAGTTACTTTGGTGGATGCTTATATTCAATATGACCAAAAGTGTCAAATAACAAGATCAGCATATGTGCAAGTATCCTTCTGGGCCAAAAGGTTTAGGCTTTAGGCTGCTCTGAATTCTCAGTTTCAGTGTGTTTTTTACACTCTTGGTTCTGTGTGATGTCAATAAAAGTGAATATATTATAGTCATCTAAGCATCATCCACCTGCTGTTCACTGCCCCAACTGGGCCAACCAATCAGAAGAAAGTTGGCCAGTGGTTCTCAAAATTACGAAGCTGAAAAATGTTTGTGTTCCACACTGCAGAATTGTATCAATCACCAACAATAAAAAAGATCCACATTGAATTTTACTGAGATAAATGTGGCTATTATCAGCTCAAAGACATCAGGAAATGTTTGCTTCTTTCTTTTTCATATAAAAACCATATCTATTGACCTTAGTTTCACTTCATATTTTTCACCTGGCTGTCCACGTCCCACCTGCAGCGGCTCGGTGTCCCACCAGTAGGGCCCTCCCCACAGTTTGAGAACCACTGGCTTAAAGGGAAAGGAGCTAAATCAGCTTTGCTTCAAAGAGAAGTTGAACTAAGTGACTATACCAAGGCTGAGCATAAGACAAATAAGTATTGTTTTGAACTGTGACTCATGCAAAGCTACTCTGGTGGAGTCCAGGACTAAAAATATGGAGCTGGAAAGGAGCAGATTCAAAGACACAGCCTACACCAGCCTCTAGATTTCCATTTACAGTTGTCTATTTAATCTTCTCTGTAGGATGGATGAAAACTACAACATCCGGCCTCATGGCGTCAACTTCCAAGATGCCATCTTCTCCGACACGGCGGAGAACAGGCGCACATTCTCAAGTCTCTTTCAGTTCTCTAACTGCACGCAGGGGAGCCAGCCATTCCAGACGTTCAGCCCCGAGTGGGACACGCAAGAAGACAGCAGGGTAAGGCATCGCTTTGTCATCGTTAACCTGTTCAAAGTGTCACACATGAAGGAGAGAAAACTTTTGAATGTCTGCGAGTAAAATGAGAACTGCAGCCTTGCAGGTATCCATGGTGCATAAAAAGATTCATTACCTTCTTAGAACAGTGAGGTTAGAAATGTCCCCCTGCTTCATTGAGATCAGATTTTTTTTGGTGGGTTTTGTTGAAGATGTAAACAAACCTGAAACCATGTTACCATGGAGATTACAGATTAAGGGTTCAGGCGAACAGCAGGGAGCAGGCTTGTTTCTCTTTATTTTTATTTTTAGTTCTTGCCTTGGCTCTGTCTTAAATGGGGCCTCTTAGGCTTTTGCTTATTTTCTCTGCTAAGTGTACTGTCAGAATAGTGACAGTGGACCATAACCCAGTGGATCGAGGAATATGAAGACGTACCTTAACAGAAGAAAAACATCATTATAATCAGCGTCATCCATTAGTTACTCAACTTGAATTTTCATTAACAGATAAAGCTGGAATCCACCCACTTTTAAATAAAGTTATTCAAGTGTAACCCGAGAGGGATAAAATACGGATCAAACAGATAAGACAGTTTACTGTTGACTTATCATACTAGTTAGACCCAGTGAGACTGATTTGGGGATTTTCAGTGGAAAAATTGTTGAGGTTAAGACATAATTTCATTACTGAATTTCAACATGTGAGCATATACAGAATACAGACTGTCTGCAGCCTGCTTTTAAAAAGTGATTTTAAAATAAATTAATGCATTTTTAGAACCTTGAAGTCATTTCAGCCTCATCTTCATTCAGATATTTATCTCTCCAACATCAGTGTGACTGGTTACAACACTATAAATGGGGTGATCAGTGTGTTACACGCAGGTCCATAGGTTTGGGACAGTGACCCCCATTTTGGATTTTAAATCCAAATGTACCTTCGGCAGTTATTTCCCCAAGGGGTTGCCACAGCAGATGAATCCACATTGGTAATTAGGCACAGATTTTACACTGGATGCCCCTTCTGACGGAACTCTTCGATGATGGGCCAGGCTTGTGTCTCTACCTGGACTCGAATCTGGGACCTTTCAAACCATCAAACTGAAGTGCAGACTTTTAGCTTTATTGTGTGTATGACAAAACATTTGCATTAATTGTTTAGCAATTACAGCCATTTCTATACATTGTCCACCATTTTCAGAGACTCAGAAATAATGGGAAAATCTAAGACAATTTTGCATATAAGGACTATTTTTAATACTTGGATGAAAAGCCTTTGCAATCAATGACTGCCTGAAGCCTAGAACCCATGGACATCAACAAATGCTGCTTTCCCTCACTTTAGTTGCTCTGCTCTTTGTATGTGGGTTTCTCTGTCTTCAGTTTTGTCTTCAGTTACAGAAAAGCTGCTGTGTTGGATTGAGATCAGGTGACTGACTTTGCCACTGAAGGATCTTCAGTTTCTATGCATTGAGAAACACTTGGGTTGCTTTTGTTGTGTGCTTTAAGTCATTATCATTTACACTGTAAGGTGCCCAAACAGTTTTGCAGCATTTGGCTGAATCTGAGCAGAGACTATAGCCCTGTACGCTTCAGAATACATCCTGCTACTTCTATCAGTAGTGACCTCATATATAAACACTAGTGACCTGGTTCCATTAGCAGTCATGCATGCCCATGCCATTGCCTCCACAGTGTTTGATGATGTGGAGCTGTTCCTTTCGTTCTTCTTACTTTTGTCTTCCCATCAGTCTGGCACAAGCTCACCTTGGTTCCTTCCGTCCTTCCTTCCATCCATCCATCCATCCATCCATCCACCCATCCATTCATCCAGAACTGGGCAGACTCTTTGAGATGTTTTCTGGCAAAATCTAATCTGACTCTCCTGTTCCTGAGTCTAACCAGTGGTTTCCACCTTATTGCAAACCCTTTGCACTTGTATTTACGAAGATGTCTCTTACTTGTAGACTGATAATAAAGCACCTACTTCCTTGAGAGTGTTCTTTCCTTGGCTAGATGTTGCGAGGAGTTTTTCTTAACCAAGGAAAGAATTCTTTGATCATCCACTTTAGTTGTCTTCTGTGGTCTTCCAGGCCTTTTGGCATTGTTGAGCTGGCCATTGCATTCCTTTCTTTCAGAATGTTCCAGATTGTATATTTGTCCATCCCTAAAGTGTTTTCTTTCTCTCTGATAAGTGTATTTTGGTTTTTAGCCTGATAATTGCCTCCATCACTTGTATCGACACCTCTTTGGACCTCATATTGAGAGTTTCAGTCAACAGCTACCAAATACACGTTCAACAGTTGGAATAAACTCATGGAATAACAAGGGAACAGGACTCACCAGGCCATGAAACTTCTTGTCAGTCAGCTGTCCTATTACTCTTGAGCCTCTGAAAATGGGGGAGTATACATAAAAATGACTAATTCCTAAACAGTTAATGCAGTTTTGTGTTAACTCCCTTGAATTAAAGTCCACACTTTGATCAATCTGCACTGTGAAAGTTTGCTATAAACAGATGGTGACCATAAAGGGAGATTAGCTAAAAACAAGAGCCCCTTCAGAAGACTGAGGTTAGAAATGTCCCCTGCTTCAGTCTGGTCAGCTTTTGGAGAGTTTTGCTGAAGATGTAAACAAACATGAAACCATCTTGTTACAATGGTGATAGCAGAATAAGGGTCCAGGCAAACAGTAGGAAGCAGGGAACGGGAAATGGAGGGGCTAACAAGTAATGTCAGGGTGTTGTAGTTTTGCTTCAGAAACCGACGATAAATCACCTGCTAGCTGAACTGTGTATGCAGTGTATGAGCAGAGCGAGGTCTTGGTTTGTGTGTGTGTGTGTGTGTGTGTGTGTGTGTGTGTGTGTGGACACCTAATAATGAGCTGAGACTCTGTTGACGGGAATGTGGTAAAAAAAAGATCAGTCAAACTACTCTCTGGCACTGTGCAAAGCTACGCACACGCACACACACACACACACACATAATGGATTGATTCTCAGATAAAAGTACTCCCATGCACCCACACAGAAGAATTGGTTGTACAGTTAATAGATTTATAATATGTGATTGGTCACGTGTAATTATGTCACAGTTTGTGGAAGATCAAAGCAAACTGATTGGCTGAGGTTTGTCCATGTTGTGCCTCAGACAAACTGGATACTATCCAACCACCTCAGGGTCAAAGATCAAATAGCAGAGGTTACACAGCTTTGACACACAGCAGTCTGAAAGCATGTCAGTCTGCAGCTTTGATCCATATCAGCATGAAGCGACGTATCCTGCTGACCCCGGACCCGAGATAAGCAGAACGGAGCTCTGCTGCCGGGATTCAGGCATTCATTATCACATCTGCTCTGACTGATCTGAGCAACTCACACCTTAAACAAGACGGGACACAGCAGCTGGAGATGAAGCTCCACAAGTCTTTGCTCTTATTTTGAAAGGGTAGAGCTGAATAGATTTTTTTATTCAGATAAAAAAAACAGCACCAATTGTCCAAGTTTCTGGATTGTTCCTAAAGCTATTCCCTCATTTGATGTTTTGATGATGATGGTGGATTGCTTTGTGTGTTCAAATAGATTGGAAATGTAATGACTCAGAAGAACACAGCAAACTATTGGCACTTTGTGCGCTATGGAAGGAAGCAAAAAATCAATCTAATTTTTCCACCACACGCCCTCAACAGTTAAATTAGCCTCCCTCTTACTGTTTGTCTAATATGCATCAATGCATGAGCAGCCTTGTAGACTCATTCACCTTTAGATTCCTTTGATTAAGGATTTTTTTCTATCTCATTGATTTTTTTGGATGTGATTTTGTTTTCCTTTTAAAAAATAGTTCAAACTTTTAAAATGGAGATTGAAGTGTATGTGCAAATTTCTGTCATTTTTTCTACTCTCTGCTTTCTGTGATGTCAGTGGGAGCAAATTTCCCTAATATGGCCATCTCAGGCACACTTAGCACCAGGCTGTGCGCACATCAGCCTCTTCCACTTGTCGTTCAAACTTTCTAGTTTTTACGGGGCAGCTTAAAGAGATTGGAGCTAAAACAACTTTGTTAAAAATCAACTGAAAGACTGCACCAAAGCAGAGCGTATTTTTATTTTTTATTGTAATGACTTTATCGCTGATAAAATAATTTTCATAGTCATTGTGATTTATGAGAGAGTGAATTGGCTACTTTTTGTTCTGCAAGTCTTAAAGGCCTACAAGTCATTTTTCTTTGCATTACACTCTTGTCAATGGAAAAGCCTAACTATCTGATAGCGATGACAGTTCTATTACCCAGAGTGAGGCCTGTAATCCTGGAGGAGTGATGAAGGAAATGATGGGGTTTTCAGAGCTGGAGCTGTCACAACGATTATCATGGTGGATGTGACGTGTTTGGACAATAATATGGACGAGGTCAGTGAGCTAATTAGGACCAGAGGGAATACAGTGCGTGTAGTTTGATGTGCTTCATGGAGCGTTGCAGTGTTGCAGCAAAACACTGCCACAGTCACACTTCCCATGTGACTGTGCTTGGTTTCAGAACTTTGTGGGTGTAAAGTGATTTTAATATGGGTGGTAGGAGGAGATGTGGAGGGATGGCATTAGTTGTGACTGAAAAGTGGTGTAATCCCAGACATGCTGCTGCGGGGGAGCATGTCTGAATATCGAAGCAGTAGCTGTTGGAATGCATCCATATTACTCGCTGAATTCGTCACTGCTGTTGCTGTATTAATCCAGTTTGAATGGACATACTGTTTAGATTACTTCATCTGCTGACACAGAGGTCATCCAAGTGACTGTGGTGAATGGCTATGGATAATTAATTGATCCTAACCACCCTCTGCAACATTTGATGGGCATGCAGCTGAACACTTTCTCTCACACCTGTTTCAGCCTCTTTTACCCAGGGACAGATGTGGAGGGGCCTTTGCCATATTTTACCACAGTGCCTGCACTCATGTTATAATTGAGCCCCTTGTTGTATCGTGTTGGATTTTGATTTGTTAAACTCTTCTGTTTCTTTAGATTTTGTATTACTGCTGTAACACAGTAATTTCCTAACTTTTGGGATAAACAAAGTATTATGCAAACTTATCTAGTAAAGTCCAAAACTAAAAACATGGAGCTGGAAATAAGCATAACAGGTCTACTGCAAAGACTCAGAACTGTTGAGTTTTATAAAAAGCAGCATTATTGCAATCACTGAAAACTTCCAGTGGATCATAGATCGCATTTCCATTGCTGCTAAATCTGCACAGTAGCATAATCATCACCATCATTACACTTTGAAGGATGCTGAACCTTTTTCCTGGCTGACTTTTCCACTGCCTGCAGCATTCATAGCTGATTTACCTCTTCAATTTTAAATAATGTCAGAGCTAATTTAGCCCTGACATTATTTAAAACCAGTGTGCTAAATCACTGAAGGTGTGCAAGGTGCAGTATTATAGTGACTCCCTCTCTATTTCTATCCTGGTTTGAACTACAGGATCTAGACTCTGAACTAAGGGGGTCATAGTTCAGTCAAAGAGGGTTTTAAGGCACTGTTATTGTATAGAAGGGTTCACATGCCTTCAGGCAAGGCAGGACAAAACAGGTGTTTGTGCAGTGGGAATGTATGGAAGAGTAAAAAAATGGAAAAATCCCCTACCTTCTCTTTCGAACCTCTCTTTATCTAACTGCCAAGAGGATGTACTGCTATTTCTAATTTTACTATCAAGAGTCAGTTTCCCTGTTTGCATTGCTCTTTGCTTTCATGTCTCATCCGTCTGCTGGATTTTAACAAAAAACATCCCTAAAATTGAAGCTGGGAGGTAGTTTGCTTCTGCTTTCAGCCTTGTGGGAACCAGATGCCCCACCAGAAAGGCAGACTGGAGACTTCCCTCACTACACTTTTCCTGCCAAAACCTTCAATTAGCTTTTGTTCAAAGCTTCCTCTTATCAGTAGCACTCAGAGCTGCTTTTACCACGAGCCAGGTCAGAAACTCCTGTAAACCTAATATAGATTTTTTTTTTTTTTTTTGCACTGAAAGATATCCCATGTCTTATTTGACAGGTCACAGCAAGACGGAGAGAGATTCTTCAGATATTTCTGAATCATTTCCATACATATGCAATACCTATAAAAAGTAGTCACCCCCTTGGATGGTTCACCCTTTATTGCTTTAATAAATGAAATTATGGTAAATATAATTTGACTTTTTTGACAAGAATTTGCAAAAATGAGCTTCTTTCACTAGAACTCTGAATCTTGACTGGAACTCTTCAAAAAATAAAACAGTCCCTCTGCAAGTGATCACTCAGTTGTTCTGCAACAGCTCTTTCAAGAATTTTTGCAGTGAAAGGAAGGTTGGGAATCGGTCTGTAAGTAGCTAAGATGGCTGGGCTGAGCAAGGCTTTTTAAGTAGCATTGCAGCCACTTTAAAAGCCTGTGGTATGTAGGCTTTTAATAAGGATACGTTGATGATATTCAAAACTGAAGAATTAATCAATAGCAAGACCTCTTTGAACAGTCCTGTAGGGAAGGGGTCTAACAGGCATGTTGATGGTTTGGAGGAGGTAATTACTGAGGTTAGCTCAGAGAGGTCAACAGGAGAGCAGCAGTCCAAACAAACATCATAAGTTGAAGTTGCCGTACTTAAGGGCACAGATGGATTTGACTGAACTCTTTTCTAAATTGCTTGGAATGTTCTTGTCCTCATGTTATAACTGTAGCAGGAATACTGATGAACCACAGCCTGGACCTCCCAGACACAGGTGTTTGTATACTACAGTCACTTGACACACATAAACTGCACTCAGGTCATCTCCGTTTCACTAACTGTGACACTGCTGGAATCAACTAACTGGACCTCTGTTGAATCAGATCAGTCCCTTTTAAAGGGGGTGAATAGTTAGGCAAATATTTATTTTAACATATATTTTTAATTAATTGACATTAGTTTGTAAAACTTTGTTTTCACTTTGACATGACAGAAGCTTTTTTTTTGCAAATTCTTGTCAAAGAAGCCAAATTATGTTGACCATGTTTTCAATTCTTCTTCTTCTCCTTTGGGCTGCTCCCATTAGGGTCACCACAGTGGCTTTCACCTTATCCCTTGCATCCTCCTCCCTCACACCAACCCTCTGCATGTGCTCCTTTGCGACATCCATGAACCTTCCCTGTGGTCTTCCCCTTTCCCCCTGCCTGGCAGCTCCATCTTCAACATCCTTTGTCCAATATATCCACTATCCCTCCTCTGAACATGTCCAGACCATCTCAGCCTTGCTTCTCTGACTTTGTCTGGAAACTTCTCAACCTGAGCTGTCCCTCTGATGTGTTCATTTCTAATCCTGTCCATCCTGGTCACTCCCAGTGAAAATTTCAACATCTTCAGTTCTGCCACCTCCA